>CM021106.1:565244293-565367711 GCA_007115665.2 Sequoiadendron giganteum | reverse complement strand
CCTAGGAGGCAACATGATCTTGAGGGTTGGTTTGCTTTGTTTAGACAAAGAATAAAAGGTGCCAAATTTTTTCATTAGTTCAATTTCCCTGACCTGGTCAAAAATGAAGTTGATTTGAATTAACAAGATTTGAAAAAAGAGAAATGGGTGGCTTATGATAAGCTATTTTCCATTGTGCACAAGATGGATCCAAAGTATGATCCATTGATGGAATTCAGTCCCTATCATAAAAAGATTGTTTTTTGGATAGTGCACTTCAAAGAAATCATGGGTATCTTGATGACTAGGAGAATAAATCTGGCGTTGGACTTGGGCATACAAGAACAAGATACAAGGAAACTTGAAGAGAGGCCAATCTACCAACCTCCAGATGATAGGCCTATTTACAGGAGGAAAAGAAATGACAACAATGATGAAGAAGAAGAAGATAGAAAGGGAAAGAAAATAATGGAATTGCATGAACAATAAGGTCCAAATCTCAAAGCACATAGGGCAATAAAAATAAATGATCTGGAGTCATCACCTTAGATAGGTTCCTCACCACCACGATCAGTGCCAAGCCCCAACTGGTGAAGGATTGAGCAGTCTCAGGAGGACTTGGTGGATGAGACTATTGTTACTGATCAGGATATGTAAATGGGTATTCCTTCTCCTCCAAAACCAATTGAGTTAGTTTTATCGGGCCTGGATATGAAAGGTAAATGTGTACAAGATGCAAGGATGGAGGCTTGTAAATAATTTTTGGATGATGATGACTTTGTGAAAACACGAGTCTTCTTGAAACTGGTATGGAGAATGAAGTTGGAAAAACATTAGGAGAAGTATAAGAGGAGAAGAGAGTTGAGGTCTGATAGGTCATATCAGGAGAATGATGATGAGGTAAAGGTCGAGGTAATGAATGAATTCAATAACATCACTCCAGAGGAAGGGATAAAGTTATTCAATCAAGCTGGTGTATTTATTTTACCTGAGTGGGATATTGATAATGTAGTATCTTTCAATACTATTTTGAAGTCCAAGCATCCCCTCCAAAATTTTGAAGAAGAGTTCAAGGCAGCATTGCAAGATTGTGCATTTAGTGAGGAATATGAAACCTTGGTAATATGGGCTTTGGCCCCCCAAGGAAGAAAGCCAAATAATATTGATATTAACCCAAATTTGAGAGGGGGGTTAATAAGAAAAAGAGATTCAGAGATCTCAACCACAAAGGCCACAAATTTAACTGTGAATGAGGCCAAACTGGCACAAAAGACAGTAGAGCGAGAGGAAGCTGAAAAAGGAGCCTCATGGAAAAATATGATTTTATGATTTGAGAATATAATAAGGTGCAACAAAGGAATATTGAGCTGCAAACAAAGGTGGACAGGTTAAAATATAGGTACATCGAGGAAACATTAGTTGCTCTAGGGATTAAGTCATTGCCTCATGTTTCCCCCTCTCTACTCCAGGATCTCCTAGTTAGACTCCTTCCCTCAACCCTACATTGGAACCAATTGAGGAAGAGATAGAATGCTCTGTTGATCCAACCACGAAGCATTTAATGCATAAATTTGTAGAGATACAAACATTTCTAAAGGTGAGTGAGGAGGGGATATTTTCAAGACAAACAAAGATTTTTACTGTTGTCTTTCCGCATTTAAATGTGAAGGTTGATGATAGATTATCAGTTGTATATTCTTCTTATTCTTTATTATTGAGTGCAATAAAGAACATTGATAGGGATTAGGAGGTATCAATACCATTAATTGAGAATTGGATCCCTAGGGCAAATGATTTAGATGTAATGTATAAGGCCTGAAGGTTTGATGTCAATAATAGGCCCCAATCATTAAGACCTACTCAAGTGTTGGTTAAGTCATTGCAAGGTTTTCAAGCCTTATCAGATGAATTGAGTAGGAATACCAAAGAATTGGTAAATATTTTTTATGATTGGAGTGACACACTGCTGCCTGACATAATTGATGAGTTGGGAAATATCAAGTCACTTCAACAATGGAAGGATCGGGCTAATGAGGTCATCAATGCCCAAATTTTTTTAATTTGTGATGACTCACATTTTGATTTATTAGTGAGCTACATGGATAAAATTATCAGCACCAACTCATTCCTTGAGTCTTTTGAATGAGAGGAAAACCAAGTGGTAGCTAAATATATGCCTTATAGTGTCAAGGTAAATGAGGTAATCAGTTTTGATTGGCCAAGTGATGAAGAGAACCAACAATGGGTAAATATATATTTAATTGAGGAGAAGTGAAGCAGGAGTAGGCTGCTAATAGTTAACTAACCAACTATTGCAGTTATAACAATTTCCAATTTTGTTTTTGGTGGTAGTGTAAATGCGAATTCTTGAAGATTTGTTACTACTGGAACAAGAAGATTCTCTGAGAAGGTTGTTGTTGTAACCAAATTTTGAAATGTCACAAAGTGGTCCAAGTGGCTAGTGACATGTGTGCTTTATGGCTCGATGCTTGTTTGCTCCTTCATTTTCTATAAGAAGGATTTCAAGGCCAGAAGTACGGGTTAGCAAGTTAGAAAGTTTTGGTTGAGTCTAGGTGAAGTTGCAGAGCAATTGTAAAGTTTGATAGTTATAGAGAAAATGAAAGTTAGGTTTTGAATTCATGGAGATTTAATGTTTTATGAAAGTACTGGCATTTGAATTAAGTTGATTAATTTGAGCTCATGTCTCTCTAGTGTACAAGTATATCTGAATTTTGAATAAAATGATCAAGGGTTATTTTGTTCATCTCACTATTGTGGTGTGTGCAATTCTTGTTTTAGCTTTAATTCAAAGAATTAATTAAAATGATAAAATGGGATTGTAGGTTGATATGTTTTGTACAAGGATTTGATAAGTAGTATTGAGTTAGGATACAAATTGGTTATATTGTAAGGCAATGTAATCGAAAATCTTATATGTTTTATGTTGAATCTATCTTGAACCCTTCAATGTTTGTGAATTTGACTCCTCCAATGGATATAGGGCACTGATCAAAGTTGTATATGTTTGTAAGATTGAGTATTTTATTTGTGTTCACCTGGAGCTTGCTACAAATTGAAAATCAAATGAATATATTTTACTTTGAAGTATTGTTGTGACTATCTCACATTCCAAATGGTTGATGTTAATGATGAACAACCAATTCTATTTAGTATTATCCCGTTTTGTTGAGCTATTAAGTGAGATTATCTATTTTTGTTAATGTTGTTTATGATAATGGTTCAAAGGTTGTAAACATGTTAAGATATTACCCTCACAGGTCTTACAGAGCCCAAAGTGTAGGAGGTATTTAAAATCCTCATCAGTTGGTCTCGGTCCTTCGAGCTACCCTTGATTGGAATTTGAAATTCCATAGGTAGATTAGAAGATCAACCTGGTTACAGTAAAAACAACCAAAAGAATGGTGACTCTACTAGGGATTTCAATCTAAATATTTCTTGTCAGTGTGTCGATTATCCATTTTCCATAGATTTTTCATAAGTATTTTTTTGATTTGAAGGTCGAGCCCATGGTTCTGTGTTAATTTTGTCCATATCTTATGTTATTCAAATAATTTTTAGTCAGTGGTGAAATACATTGTATGTTGTCAATACAAAGTTCCAAAGGTCTTTTGAAAATACACCAAGTATCTATGGATATTTGGTATTCCCAAGATAATTGGGTGGCGACTGCGAAGTCTCTGCACCAGTGCATATCTTATTTTGAAGATTTAATATAAGTTGAAGGATATTTTGGGAAAGTACATAGAATGAAGAACACCAGGTCATTCATGAAAATTTATCCAGAATAGACATTGGAGAGTGAACTTCCAAACATAAAGAAGAAGGATTGGATAAAGAAAAAACTAGAATCTAGTCATGTTGCTCCTGCATCATAGAACCTTGTACAATGAGGTACAAGTAATTCTTTACATCCTATCCCTGAAACTTTTGAAAAGGTGTCTAAAATTTTAGAGTCAGATAGCTGTGGATTTTTGGATGCATTATTTAATACACCATACCATGAGGATGTAACATGTTAAAATAAAGGACCTGCTAATGTTCAATACTTTGAAAAGAGAAGAAGTAGGAGTAGAATTTGAAGCCATCATAGAGAAAGCACCAGTGATGTGCCTCCTCCTACTGAAGATGATGGAACTCCTTTATTATCTGTACATGTACTTGAAGAAGTGAACCTGATAGATCTAAGTGATACATCGAGTTCTGAGATGAACTTGCGTGACCCTGATGATATTTTTGGAGACATTGACTCCTTAAGGTGGGAGATCCAAAAAAAAAAGATGACATCAAGAGGAAAAAGGAAAATGAGAGAGAAACATAACTGATGCATGTTGTGATTGAGAGAGATAGGTTGATTAGATAGTTGGGAACAATTAGAGCCCTAAACCAAGAAAATACTCAACCAAATGTTGAGGGCCCTGTTACACTTGAAATTGTTGATAAGGAGATAAATCCCGTGTCTAAGGTAGGTCCCATAGGTCAAGTTTATACCCAATCAAAACCCTTAGACCCCAAGCCCTCAGACCCTCTCAAGCCTCAACTAAGTGATCCAATTCCTAAACCTGTTTTAGACTAGGGAAAACAAAAGGTTGAGGGGATTAAAATAAGCGATAAGGTGACTTCCCACCCTCCTAATGAGACTTTCCACCACATGTACCATTACAAGCTGAAAATTCCTTAGAAAAGCTTAGAAGGGAGGGCGAGGCTCCTGCTGAGGAATTGGAGAAGACAAAAATTAAGGTTGCAAATGCATAAATGAAAAGGAAAATAGGTTTCTTAAATATTTCAAGCATGGATGAGGCTACACAAGCCACAACCTCATCAAGTCACCAAGATTCCTTGAGATCTAGTCCTAAGATATATATGGAGACCAATGCAAACAACTTTTTCCTGAGAACCCATGCTACTAAGTTTGTAAATCTAAATTAGTATGGCCCTAAGGTGCAAAACCTAGGATCTAGTGTTAACTCTGAGAAGATTGAAGGATTATTTCAAAGAAGACCTATACGACTGGAAAGATATAGGCAATTAATCTTTGATGGTATTCTAGGTTATCCAAATCCCATCCCTGATGATTTGATAGAAAATATGAGTAAATTTTTTGGCAATAATGTTGTGATAGTGAAGGAATATTTAAAATCCTTAATGGATATGTTGAATGATTATGAGGTAGAGCATGAAGATGTTGTAATGAATTTTTTTGTACAATCCTTGGTAGAGGATGCGAGGGATTGGTACAAAGGTTTACCTAATGCTAGTATTGGTTCATGGGATGAATTTTTATAATGTTTCAAGGAATAATATGGTGATAAAACCAATGACGGTTTTATGTTGAATGAGTTCAACAACATCAAGAAGTCACTAAACAAGCCTATGACAGAGTTTAACTTAAGATTTCAAAAATCAATGTATAAGTTGTTCCAGGTTTTGAGGCTTGATGAGAATGTCTGTCTAACAAAATATTTCAATGCTTTTGATGCTAAAATGGAATACCTCCTTAGATATAAAGACCCTCAGACTATAAGGGATGCTTTCATGGTGGCCATAAACATTGAGAGTAACAAGTGAGCTTCTGGGAAGTATGGTAGGAGAGAAAATCCCACACTTTAAAAAAATCCTAAGGATAAGGTTGAGAAGGTTTCTACTTCAAAGCCTAAGGATGATGAGAAATGGGATAAGGTCTTGATCACTTTGAAAGACATAAAATATAGTGTTTCCAAGCAAGAAAAGGATATAGGAAATGATAAGCGACAATATAATAGGAATGAAATATAACCTAGGTTGCAAAATTACCCTTATAATACAAATCGGAAAGATGGGAAACCAATATTGCCTAGCCAAAAGCTTAATAATGATCAACATACCCCAGATCCCCTGTAGAAACATTCAGTAAATTTGGTACAAGATAGATCATGGTGTGAGGTTTTTCAATAGCCACACAATCAAAATCACTGTGGTATTGCTTAGTTGCTTGTTGTTGAGGGAACAAAGAAGGAAACTTATGAGAAAACTCCTGAAATTTAGTAGGGTTATATGGATGTTTGTATGGCCAGATCATACATTGATGAGGAAAAGTGTTCCTCTAATGATGAATCATAGTGAGTTGATGTGGATGATCACAGACAAAGAATTGAGGTATACCATAAACATGATTTCTCTGATGAGGAAGGTGATTTGTACCATAATGCTTGCAATATGGAATAGGATAAAGATTCAGTGTCCCTGAGGAGACCATCAGAAGAAGAGATTGCAAGGTTCACTAAGGAAATGGCTGCTCAAATGAGAAGGTCACTTCAGCTGAGAAACAAAATTGTGGGTGGTGAACAAGTGTAAACCTGGTGGCTTATTTATTAAAGAAAAAAAGGACAAAAATAAGGGTATTAAAGTTGATGATAGGAAAGATGTTTTCAAAGTCAAAGAGCTTAAAAATGATAAGATTTGGGTGAAAAATAATGAAACTCCAAAGCATCAAGAAGATGTAGCTTCATTATTGGTGAAGACTTAAGTGATTAAAAAGTCCGTTGAACCTACTTCAGAGGATAGGAGGCAAAAGAAACTTGAGGGAAGCAAACAAGAAGAGAAGAAATAAAATGATGAAGGTATGGTGTCTGCCTTGCCAAAATATATGTGAGTAGATATGTTTGAGGTTCTTTCTTAGGTTAAAGTTACTATACATTTGCTAGAAATGATGAGAATAGATGATCATAAGGAAAAGACAGTAGCCTTGATCACATGTATTGTTGTTAATAGGGTTGAACAAGGTAGTTGTAAAGAAGCAAAGGATGAAGGAGAAAGAAAGGAGAAAGAAGTGGAGGGAATTGTGTCACAAATTACCCCTGTATATTTAGGGAATTACATTTATATGTGCCTTGAAAACAAAAACCCCTTTTTCTTAAGTGTTGTTATAAAAGGGAAGACTTTAAGGAATTGTATGATAAATTTAGGGGCATCAAACAATGTTATGCCAGCTAAGATCATGGAGGCAATGGGCTAGATAGTGGATACTACTCAAGGTCAATGCTATGCAATGGACTAAAGGGAAGTGCCAGTTATTGGGACTATCAGAGCATTACCTTATAAATTAACTCAGTATCCTAAGAAGGACTTAGCCATGATTGTACTAGTTGCAAACATCCCACCATATTTTGGGATGATATTGTCAAGAAAGTGGAGTGCATCAATGGGGGGTAACATGCAGTGTGACCTGTCATTTTCTACTCTCTCCATTGATGGAAAGAATTTCAAGATTAAGAGAGAGTCAAAAGTGCCCCATATGATTGAGCATGATCCAACTGAAAATATGACATGTTTTATTGAAAATGGCATAAATGAATTCAAAGTTGAGGAGTTCCCTAGCAATTATGATAAGCCCACTACACCGATTGATACATAAATAAAACAATTGTCAAAGTGTGATGACTTGTGGACTATGTACTTTGATGGTGCAAGTTCAAAAGAAGGATCTGGTGTAGGTGTTTTGCTATGGTCACTAAGTGGAAACACATTTAGGTTCTCTTTCACTCTATGATTTGATTGCACCAATAATAAGGAGAAAATATTGATTGTTAGTGATTGGGGGTTTGCCTTGGCCAAACCCCTTTTAGATAATTAAATAAAATGATGAAATAAGATAAGAACACATGAAATGTGAAGTAATGGACTTAGTACCTTCCCATGAAGATAAATCTTGAGTTTATGCAACAATGGTTGAAGGTGCAACCCTTGAATGCTTTAGAAAATATGTCTTGTTGGCCAAGGATTCTCAAACCCTAGCTTGCTTGAGAAGAGTGGGAGATGAGTGCTAAGAGATGTAAGAGATTAGGGTTAAAATGAGGAGAAAAACACTTATTTATAAATGTGTTTGCCTAACTTCCCTGAAAATAATACGACACATGCTGACCTTAGGGTTTAGGAGGCAAAATCCTGCAAGAATTTTAAGTTAAATTTGAATTTTATGCCAAAAGTGACTAGGTCACCCAAGGTGGCGACCTAGTCCACTTGTAGAAATTCAAGTGGTGGTTGGGAATTAAGATGTGATTATTGTTTTTGAACCACCAATAATTAACACTAATGTAGGGAAAGAGGACTCGGCAAATAGTCTCCTAGGGTTTTTCACCTAGGAGCACTTGTAAGCGGGAACTACTCTCTTTCACACTATCGGTTAGGTGTTTTGGTGAGTTCATTCAAAGGGTAGGATTTAGAAGAGGTTGTATTGTGTGTGTGGAATGTGGCTAAGTCTTGAAACAAGACTAAACTAAACTAATAAAATGTAAACAAAAGCAAATGTAAACTATAACCTAAACTAAATGACCTAAATGTATGCAATATTGGAAAGAAACTGGAAACTACAAAGATTTTGCACCTAGGAATGGAAAGTTGCAGAAGAGGAGCACTAGAATGATCTAGAATCTGCCAAAAATCTACACAAGGACACTTACACTAGAATGGACGACATAGTCCTTCTGCTTGAAAAATTTGCCACAATGGGTTTCACAAAAAAGGATATCTAGAAAATTCAAAAACCTTTTTTAGGCTTGGTACAGGGACAAGGTCTCCAATTATGGCGACCTAGTCCTCTTGGTACTTTTGGGAGGTGCAAATTATGATTTTGTGGGTCCCCCTTGGAATTTCCTTTTCTATAGATTCTCGTGTCCGAATCCTCAGAAAATGACATGCAAGTTGTCCTTTTGCTCCTCCTAGGGTTTGATGATGTGGGTTGACTTTAATGGAATTATGGTAGCCTTTCCAAAACTTTATTCTTTGTCAAATCCACATACAATCCACAAAGTACATGCAAATTCAAAGAAAATGTTAGTGTTAGAGGATAGGGGTTTTCCTTAGTCAAACCCTATTGATAGTAATTAAACTCAAATGAAATAGAAATCAAAGGAGAGATGATTGAATGATAAACAATAGAATTCTCACCAAGTTCTTTATTGTTGAAGTTTGTAGCATGCAAGAACCAGCTCCAATGGAGGTTGTTTGAAGTGCTTAGTGCCCAAATGTTTTCTTATGAAGAGTGAGTGCAAGAATGCTTGTGTAGATGAAATGATGCTAGCAGGGGGATGAGGATGAAAACCCTTATTTATACAAGCTAAATGCTAATTTTCTCGAAAATGCAACATGATAGGCTCCCTTAGGGTTTTGGAGGAAAATTCCCATTAGTTTTTTGTCTTAAATTTGAAATTTATGTTAAAAGGGACTAGGTCGGCCAAGCTGGCGACCTAGTCCACTTGGACATTTTCAAGTGGTGGTTAGAAATTAAGTGATGTTCAATAATTTTTATTAGGTTTTCCTCCTGAAAACACACTTAAGTCGGACCTAAAAGTACATTAAGGGGAAAATTATCATCAAAAAGGGTTAAATTAGAGATGAAAAGCCTAGAAAAGTGAAAGGGTCAATTAAAAAACTTGACAACAATTTAGACTAAGGCCTGCAAAGGGGTAATTTAGGTGAATTATTGTAAAAACATTCTAGAAAAGTGGGGAAATGTATTACAACACTTCACAACACACTTGTAGAACTTTGTTAGGTTATTTTTGATTTGCAAGTGTTCAAGCCTACAATGTGAATCTGTTGGCCACACTACAACATTAGATCTAAGAAAAACAAGGACAAAATCCAAGGGAAATTTCCCAAATGAGTGAAAAACTATCAAAGGATACACTTTTTTTCAACACATTTAGCCCCCACTTTAGTGAGAGGATGAAATTGCTTCAAATTCACACTAAAGTAGCCAAGTCATGCATGATGAGAGGGATCCAATCTATTCACACTAGTAAGATGAGACAACTTCAATCAAGAGGGATGATCAAGCCCCTAGGATCAAGATCTCATGGAAAACAAACCATAAGCAGAAAGATCACACAAGAAAGTGATGTGAAAAGGTGAAGAGATAGGGAAATTCGAATTAAGCGTCGACTGTTTATCTAGCTAGTTGTGGATCAGATCTAGGTTGTTTGTCCGAAAGGAAAGGTGTACTCACTTTGGGCCGATGAGTATCTTGGTTATCCACCGAGTGAGAATGCCAAAGAGGTGAGAGACATACACTTGATGGGTATGCACTCACACGCATAAAGGGGGATATGCAAAAAAAAATTCTGCTAGTTGTGCTTCCCACTCAACCATACAAAATTCATACGTCCTGACAACTTTGATAAGGTACCACAAAAATAAAAGGGACCACAGGCATGCAAGTTGCATTATACAAGGTGGCTAGGGATGCAAGAAATTTAAAATGCAAAATGCAAAATATGTGAAAATACAAAAAGAGATTGTTCAAAGGAGTCTTATTTGTTTCATGTGAGGTCTTTTACTTAGGGGAACATTCCATCTAATGTATCCAAGAGAGGACCAATCAAATGATAGAAGATTCACAACTTAGGGGATGCAGTGTGTCACATCAGGCCACTAAGAGGAATGTAATATGATAATATAGGTAACTTTCATGGTAGAACATTACACCGAATGTCATCCACATAAGGAGTAACACATCATATGAAGTAATAAGGATGCACTAGGAACCAAGAGAAAAATAAAATGAAAACATTAAATAATGCCACTGTATGCCCCCACTTTAAAGGAATTTCGACACACCGTTTTGTGAGAAATTACTTTAAAGTAGAGAAAGGAAAAAAGAAAAAGGGACATGAGAGCGAACTTGAAAACCCCTATTCCAAATCATATGTTTCTAAGGTAGGTTGTGTCATGTAAAAGAAAATAAAAAAAGGAAAGGGGGTTGCCCTCAAAATGAAAAACCACAAACACATGAGGGATCTATGGATTTGGGGTCAGTATGTTCATTGCCGCAATTATTGTTTAGAGAGAAAAAAAATTTCATCATTCCCCCAAATACATAGAACGGGAAGGACAAAGAGAGATTAAAAAAAAAAGGAAAAGAAAGTCATTTTTGGGTCAACATGGAGGAGACATAAGATGTCTTGACACTTTACATCATCCCCAAAAGGACAAAAAAAGAAAAAGAAAAAGGAAACGATAAAGAGCTTTTGTTTGAGTCAACATGAAGGAGACATTGTGGTATCAATGCCTTGCATCATCCTGAAATGAAAGAAAAAAAAGGAAAAATGAAAAGTGAAAAGGAAAAGAGGCTTCCATTTGGGTCAACATGAAGGAGACATTGCAGTATTAATGCCTTGCATCATCCAGAAATAGAAGGAAAAAAGAGAAGTGAAAAGAGAAATAGAAAAAGGTGTTCCATTTGGGTAAACATGAAGGAGACATTGTGGTCTCAATGCCTTGCATCATCCCCAAATGGAAGAGAACAAGCAAAAAATAAAGTGAAATGAATGTATTACATATAGAAGAAGTGAGATACAAATAGAAGAAGGGTACAAAGAGATATAAAACAATGTAAACAAAATAGTACGGGGAGAAAATTACAAGAAAACAAATACAATACTAGTAAGGGAAGTGTTAGTCAACTGTTAAGCGAGTCATCCACCTCCCAATCTTAGTGGGTATAAGTGGGAGGTGAACAAAAAACCTAAGGAACAAGGACAAATGCATTACTACCTAGAAATTCTAGGAACCTCTTGCCCCCACTACGTGCATGGCAAGAGTGACCTGAGTTGGGTGATGGGAAAATGGTAATGTAATAGTGAGAAAGGAATGTTCTAAAAATATTACATGATAGGGTGTGCAGTAGTAATTCATGGCTTGATGGGATAATAAAATTCAAGATGAAAGTGATACTTGCTCAACATCTCTCAAGTTGTGAAATTCATTGCTTCGATGGCCAATAACGCGATGGTATGCATATTTTGGAACATTAGAATCTTTAGGACAAATCACCAACCTATTGTGAGGAGGAAATATAATGAGTCCTTTATTTAATAGGATTTGTAACTTCCTCTCACATGTAGGTGGTGGATGAAGAGGAAGTTTAAGCTTTTGTAATTTTTAAGACATATTGTGTCTACTAGATTCCCCAACTTCAAAGGAGGAGATAAGGGCAAGAGGTCCGAAGATGGTCTTATTATTATTATTTTTGTTGTGGGGAGGACATGGTGACCATTCCTTAGGAAAGAGAACATCCAAGTCTAGAGGGGAATCACCATGCCATCATCATAGAGATGAAGATATTCTCTAAGAGGCACACGATCACGAGGGGGATCTTGATATTCATTTCCTATTGTATATTCTTTAGGGGATATTTTTTCATAAAATTGGTGGATTTTATATTCATTTCTTGTATCACCACCTTACTCTGTAAGGATGGTAAACCATTTTCCATAGGTTTGTTGAAGATTGAATGGAGGATTAGTTACATGGTTATGGTAAAAGGGTTGAGCAATGACAGGTTTCAAAGAACTGGGTTCAACATGTAAGGGGAACCGAGGTGCATTTGTTGTTTCATGATGGAGATAGCAATATGTCTCTAGAGGTTACATGTTGGGAATCTCAAGCTGGTTAATAGATGGGTAGAAAGAAGCATTAGCTTCAAGATTATCAAGGCATTCATTAAGGAACTGATGGATGCTAGCATAATCATCTCCAATGATGTCAACTTCACAAGGAGGACATTGATTTGGAGTTGATTGAGTAGGAGTGGGTTTAAAATCATTGGGATCAGTGCCAAAAGCACAACAAGACATATCTACCAAGGATTTAAAGGACATCCAAAGCTTTTTAAACGATGAGGCCATTATGAAAGAAAACTAAGTGCAAGAAATGGAGTAAAATATAAAATTTGGACACAGACATAGAAATGCAATAACGAAAAGTAGAAAGTAAGATAAGGTGCTAGAAATGACAAAAAAATCTATGTAGAATGTGCAAGAGGACTAGGTTGCCCAGTGTGGTGACTTAGTCCCAATAGTGATTTTTTTGACAATTTTTGAGTTTGAATGCTCTTTCTAATGGTAATTCTTTTTCAGTGCAGGTACAAAATGAAAATGCAGGTTTTTTTGTATTTTGTTCAATGAAAATACAATGCAAAGTGCAAGCTATCATGAAATTTCCACTAATGGACTTTTTACAAACCCTAGGATGCAAAGAATGCACAAACCTAATGCAATGCAAGCTTTGTCCTAAGATGAAAATGAAAAAATAGAGGATTAGCAAGTGGTCTATGATCAGGTTCACCAAAATGAACCACCAAAAATTAACACTAATGTAGGGAAAGAGGATTCTCCAAATAGGCTCATAGGGTTTCTCACCTAGTGGAACTTGTAAGAAGGAATGACTCTCTTTCACACTATCATTAGGTGTTTTTGGTGAGTTCATTCAAAGGGTAGGGTTTATAAGAGGTTGCATTGTATGTGTGGAATGTGGCTAAGTGTAGAAATGAGATTAAACTAGAATAATGAAATGTAAACAAAAGAAAATGTAAACTATATGCAAGCTAAACTAGATGACCTAAATGTATGCAATACTAGAAATAAATTGGAAAGTATAGAGATTTTGTACCTGAGAATGGAAAGTTGTAGAAGAGGAGCACTCGAATGATCTGGAATCTACTAGACATCTGCATAGGGACACTTACACCGGAATGGGTGACCTAGTCCTTTTGTTGGGAAAATCTTCTAGATTGGGTTTCCAGAAAAAGGGTATGTAGAAAAGTAAAAACCCTTTTTTAGGCCTGGTATAGGGACAAGGTCACCAATGATGGCAACCTAGTCCTCCTTGTCATTTTGGGAGCTGCAAAGTTTGATTTTGTTGTTTCCCACTTACACTTTCCTTTTCTATAGATGTCTATGTCTGAATCCTTAGAAAATGACATGCAAGTTGTCATTTTGCTCCTCCTAGGGTTTGGTGATGTGGGTTGACATTAATGGAATGATGGTACCCTTTCCAAAACTTCTTTCTTTGTCAAATCTGCATACAGCCTACAAAGCACATGCAAAGATAAAGAAAATGTTAGGGTTAGAGGATACGGGTTTTCTTACTCAAACCCCATTAATTGTAATTAAACTCGAATGAAATAGAAATCAAGGATAGATGATTGAATGATAAAGAATATGAATTCTCACCAAGTCCTTTGTTGTTGAAGTCTGCAGCATGCAAGAACTAGCTCCAATGGAGGTTTCTTGAAGTGCTTAGTGCCCAAACGCTTTCTTGTGAAAATTGAGTGCAAGAGTACTTATGTAGATGAAATGAGGATGAAAACCCTTATCTATACAAGCTAAACACTAATTTTCCTAAAAATGCAACATGATAGGCCAACCTTAGGGTTTTGGAGGTAAATTCTTGTTAGTTTTTCATCTTAAATTTTAAATTTATGTCAAAAGGGACTAGGTCGCCCAAGGTGCTGACCTAGTCCACTTGGAAATTTTCAAGTGGTGGTCAGGAATTAAGTGATGTTAAATAATATTTATCAGCTTTGCCTCCTGAAAACACACTTAAGTTGGGCCTAAAAGTACATTAAGGGGAAAATTATCATTAAAAAGGGATGAATTAGAGATGAAAATCCTAGAAAATTACAAGGGTCAATTACAACACATGATAACACTTTAGAATAATGCTTGGAAAGGGGTAATTTAGGTGAATTATTGTAGAAAAGTCCTATAAAAGTGGGGAAATGTATTACAACACTTCACAACACACTTATAGAACTTTCTTAGGTTATTGTTGATTTTCAAGCATTCAAGCCTAATGTGAATGTGTTGGCCACACTACAACATTATATCTAAGCAAAACAAGGCCAAAATCCAAGGTAAAATGCCCAAATGAGTGAAAAAGTGTCAAAGGCTACACTTTTTGGTGACACATTTATCCCCCACTTTAGTGAGAGGATGAACTTGCTTCAAACAAGCACTAAAGTAACAAAGTCATGCATGTTGAGAGGGATCTAATGTATTCACGCTATTAAGATGAGATGACTTATATGAAAAGGGATTATCAGGCCCATAGGATCAAGATATCAAGGAAAACCAAACATAAGCACAAAGATCACACAAGAAGGTGATGTGAAAAGGTGAAGAGATAGGGAAAGTTGGATTAAGCTTCGATTGTTTTTCCAACTAGTTGTGGATCAGATCTAGGCTATTTTTCTGAAAGGAAAGGTGTAATCACTTTGGGCCAACAATACTTTCGGTTGTCCATCGGGTGAGAATGCCAAAGAGGTGAGAGACATACACTCGGTTGGTATGCACTCACATGCACAAATGTGGCTATGGGGAAATTCAAGCCACTAGTTGGGCTTCCCATTCAAGGCACCACAAAAATACAAGGGACCATAGGCATGCAAGTCAATCATTATGCAAGGTGGCTAGGGATGCAAGAAATTTAAAATGCAAAATGCAAAAAATGTGAAAATGCGAAAAGAGAGTATTTGAAGGAGTCTTATTTGATTCATGTGAGGTATTTTACTTAGGGTAACATTGTGTCTAATGTCTCGAAGAGAGGACCAATCGAAGGATAGAATATTCACAACTTAGGGGATGCAGTGCAGCGCATCAGGCGACTAAGCGGAATGCAATATGCTAAGATAGGTCACTTTCATGGAAGGAAATTACACCCAATGTCATCCACAAAGCAAGAAACAAATCGTACAAATTAATAAGGATGTACTAGGAACCAAGAGAAAAATAAAATGAAAAAATTAAATAATGCCAATGTATGCCCCCGGGTGCTTCCACAATAGTGGTTTACACTTCTACGAGATCCTGAATTTTTCTAAAATGACACATTTTTAGAAAATATAATTATTTAAGCAATGAAAAGTTTCATTTAAAGTATTCCAATTGAAGAGGGCTTGATAAAACCACATTAGACCAAGCCATCCTTGATAGAACCCCGCTAGTTTTAAACCATACCTATAACGAAGTCTCCTTTACACCTATCAAAATGTTGATAAAAAACTACTATTTATTTACCTTTTGGGGGATCAAATGAATTCATTTAAAATTGATTTTTTGTAAGTATGTAGTCCTTATTATAAGCTTCCAAAAAGTATAATTTTAATTAAATTAAATTTGGTTATTATATTAATTTTTTATTTCTTGTGAATGTAGGTTTTTCAATAAAAATCAAGCTCTATGTTCTCCACATGTGGAAAAATAGTAGATTATCAAAATAAAATTTTGAAAAATATGTTCAGGTTGGGTATTGATGTACTTGATCCATTAAAAAATAAAATGAATTTCGATACATACACAAAAATTTATGTTGTATATAGTCCACCTATGCCTGAATTGTAATTGGTTTGACTTTAAAACTTGATTAAGGGAAAAATATTTAGTAAAAAACTATGAAACCAAATGAACTGGTTATATATCGTAGTTGCAAATCTCAATTAGAAAAAAATAGAATTTGATCATTCATAATAAAAAAATTATGTTGTATACAATGAGCATCACTCCTTAAAAATGTTGTTTACTGATAAAAAACTAGTTTTCGAAGGAGATGAAAGAAAAGAGTGCAATCTGATTCCAAAATTTTTGAATTTTTGAATTTAGAATCTATAGACAAAACTTCACAAATAACTAGTTTGCATAATCTTCAAATCCATCACGGTTTAGCCGCTATAGGAGCCTAAAAGTGAAGATTTAGTTAGAAAAAAATAGTTCAATGTCTAGTTTGCCCAAAAATTGTAAACCAGTATTGTGGGATCACCCCGCCCCACTTTAAAGGAATTGATGCACACCCTTTTGTGATCAATTACTTTTAAGTGGAGAAATGCAAAAATAAAAAGGGACATGAGAGCCAACTTGAAAAGCCCTATGCCAAACCATATGTTTCCAAGGTAGGCTGCATCATGTAAAAGAAAAGAAAAAAAGGAAAGGGGGTTGCCCCCAAAATGAAAAACCACAAAAACATGAGGGATCTATGGATTTGGGGCAGTATGTTCGTTGCTGCAATTATTGTTTAGAGAGCACAAAACTATCATCATTCCCCCAAATACATAGAACAAGGAGAAGGACATAGAGAGATCGAAAAGAAAAGGAAAAGAAAGTCATTTTTGGGTCAACATGGAGGAGAGATAAGATGTCTCGACGCTTTACATCATCCCCAAAAGGACAAAAAAAGAAAAAGAAAAAGGAAAAGACAAAGAGCCTTTGTTTGAGTCAACATGAAGGAGACATTGCGGTCTCAATGCCTTGTGTCATCCTCAAATGGAAGGGAAAAAAGGAAAAAGAAAAAGAAAAAATAAAAAGAGGCTTCCATTTGGGTCAACATGAAGGAGACATTGTGGTCTCAATGCCTTGCATCATCCCCAAATAGAAGGCAAAAAAATAAGTGAAAAGTGAAATGGAAAAAGGGGTTCCATTTGGGTAAACATGAAGGAGACATTGCAATCTCAATGCCCTACATCATCCCCAAATGGAAGAGAATAAGAAAAAAAAAAAGCGAAATGAATGTACGACATATAGAAGAGGTGAGGTAAAAATAGAAGAAGGGTATGAAGAGATAGAAAATAGAAAATAGAATAGTACAGAGAGCACATTACAATTAAAAAAACACAATAATAGTAAGGGAAGTGTTAGTCAACTGTTAAGAAAGTCATCTGCCTCCCAATCTCAATGGGTATAAGTGGGAGGTGAATGAAAAAACTAAGGGACAAGGATAAATGCATTACTATGACAATGCTAGCAACCTCTTTCCCCCATTGAGTGCAAGGCAAGAGTGAGCCGAGTTGGGAGAAGGGAAAAGGGTAATGTAACAATGAGAAAGGAAAGTTCTAAAACTATTACATGATATGGTGTGCAGTATTAATTCATGGCTTGATGGAATAAAAATTATCGCCATGAAAGTGATACTCGCTTAGTATCACTCTCAAGTGGCGAAATTCATCGCTTTGATGGCCAAGAACGTGATGGTATGCACAATGTGGAAGAGTGGAATCGTTAGGACAAATCACCAACCTATTGTGAGTAGGAAATGTAATGAGTCCTTTATTTAATAAGATTTGTAACTTCCTCTCACATGCAGGTGGTGGATGAAAAGGAATTTTAAGCTTTTATAATTTGTACAGCCTCTTGCGTCTACTAGATTCCCTAACTTCAAAGGAGGAGATAAGGGTAGGAGGTCTGGAGAAAGTCTTAGGATTATTGTTGTTGTGGGGAGAGATGGTGACCGTTCCTTAGGAAGGAGAACATCCAAGTTTGGAGGGGAATCAAAGATCACCATGCCATCATCACAGAGCTAAATATATTCTCTAGGAGGCACATGGTCACAAGGGGGATCTTGATAGTCAATTCCTATGGTATGTTCTCGAGGGGATAATTTTTCATAAAATTGGTGGATTTTATGTTTAGTTGTTGTATCACCACCTTGTTTTCTAAGGATGGTAAACCCTCTTCCATAGTTTTGTTGAAGATTTATTGGAGGATTAGTTACTTGCTTATGGTAAAAGGGTTGAGTAGTGACAGGTTTGGAAGAACTAGGTTCACCCTATGGGGGGAATTGAGGTGCATTAGTTGTTTCATAATGGAGATAACCAAATTTCTCTAGAGGTGACATGTTGGGAATCTCAGGTTGTTTCATGGATGGGTAGAAAGAAGCATTAGCTTCAATATTTTCAAGGAATTCATAAAGTAACTGATGCATGCGAGCATCATCATCTCCAATGACTTCAACTTCATAAGGAGGACATTCATTTAGAGTTCATTGAGTAGGAGTGGGATTAAGGTCATTGGGATTAGTGTAAAAATTATAGCTAGACATATCTACCAAGGATTTGAAGGACATCCAAAACTTTTTAAAAGATGAGGCCATGATAAAAGCAAACTAAGTTCAAGAAATGGAGTAAAGTAACAAATCTGGACATAGACACAAAAATGCAATTGCAAAAAGCAAAAGAGGAGATAAGGTGTTGGAAATGACTGAAATTTCTATGCAGAATGTGTAAGAGGACTAGGTTGCTTAGTGTGGTGACCTAGTCCCAACAATGATTTTTTTGACAATTTTTGAAAGTTTTGAATTCTTTTTCTAATGTTAATTCTTTTTTAGTGTAGGTATAGAATTAAAATGCAGATTTTTTTGTATTTTGTTCAATGAAAATGCAATGCAAAGTCCAACATATCATCAACTTTCCACTAATGCACTTTTTACAAACCTTAGGATGCAAAGAATGCACAAACCTAATGCAATGCAAACTTTTTTCCTAAGATGAAAATGCAAAACTAGAAGACTAGCAAGTGGTCTATGGTCGGGTTCACAAAAATGAATCACCTAAAATTAACACTAATGTAGGGAAAGAGGATTCCCTAAATAGGCGCCTAGGGTTTTTCACCTAGGAGGACTTGTTAGAAGGAATGACTCTCTTTTGCTCTACCGGTTAGGTTTTTTTCGTGAGTTCATTCAAAGGTTAGCGTTTAGAAGAGGATGTGTTGTGTCTGTGGAAATTGGCTAAGTGCTAAAATGAGACTAAACTAAACTAATGAAACGTAAACAAAAGAAAATGTAAAGTATATGCAAGCTAAACTAAATGACCTAAATGTATGCAATACTGGAAAGAAACTAGAAAGTACAGAGATTTTGCACTTGGGAATATAAATTTGTAGAAGACTAGCATTGGAATGATCTAGAATATACTAGAAATCTGCCAGACTAGGTTTCGGGAAAAAGGGTATCCAGAAAAATCACAACTCCTTTTTAGCCCTGGTATAGGGACAAGGTCGCCAATGATGGCGAGCTAGTCCTCCTGGCACTTTACGGAGCTGCAAAGTCTAATTTTGTGGGTCCCCACTTTCATTTTCCTTTTCTATAGATGTCTGTGTCTAAATCCTTTGAAAATGACCCGCAAGTTGTCCTTTTGCTCCTCTTAGGGTTTGATGATATGGGTTGACTTAAATGGAATGATGTTGTCCTTTCCAACACTTTATTCTTTGTCAAATCTGCATACAACTTGCAAAGCACATGCAAAGACAAAGAAAATGTTAGGGTTAGAGATAGGCATTTTCCTTAGTTAAACGCCATTGGTAGTAATTAAACTCGAATGAAATAGAAATCAAAGGAGAGATGATTGAATGATAAACAATATGAATGCTCATGAAATCCTTTGTTGTTGAAGTTTGTAGCATACAAGAACCAACTCTAATGGAGGTTTCTTGAAGTGCTTATTTCCCAAATACTTGCTTGTGAAGATTGAGTGCAAGAGTGCTTGTGTAGATGAAATGATGCTAGGGGGGGAATGAGGATGAAAACCCTTATTTATACAAGCTAGACACTAATTTTCCCGAAAATGCAACATGATAGGCCAACCTTAGGGTTTTGGAGTCAAATTCTCCTTAGGTTTGTCTTAAATTTGAAATTTATGTCAAAAGGGACTAGATCACCCCAAGTGGCGACCTAGTCCACTTGGACATTTTCAAGTGGTAGTCGGGAATTAAGTGATGTTAAATAATGTTTATCAGGTTTGCCTACCGAAAACACACTTAAGTCAGGCCTAAAAATACATTAAAGGGAAAATTATCATTAAAAAGGGTTGAATTAGAGATGAAAAGCCTATAAAAGTGCAAGGGTCAATTACAAAACCTTACAATAGTTTAGATTAAGGTTTGGAAAGGGGTAATTTAGGCAAATTATTGTAGAAAATTCCTAGAAAAGTGGGGAAATGTATTACAACACTTCACAACACACTTGTATAATGTTGTTAGGTTATTATTGATTTGCGAGCATTCAAGGCTAATGTGAATGTTTTAGCCACACTACAACATTAGATCTAAGCAAAACAAGGCAAAAATCCAAGGGAAAATTCCCAAATGAGTGATAAAGTGTCAAAGGCTACACTTTTTCCTGACACAGTTGCTTGTCAGGATTGTCTCATGAAACACACTAAAATTGGACCTATAAGAGTACTAAGGGGTCATTTTAGCACAAGAAATGGTTGATTTAAAGATGATAAGCCTAGGAAAGTGTGAAGATGTGTTACAATACCTTACAAAACTTTGAAACAAGGCTTGGAAAGGGGGAAAAAGATGTCCAAAATCCTTAGGAAAGTGTCAAGGCTACATTTTTTGGTGACACAATTACCAACAAGTGGTTTGACCAAGGAAAACCCCTATCCACTAACCCAACAAATTATTTTCCCTCTCCATTGTGTGTGATTTGTAGGTCTAGGTTGCGAATTTCTTGAGTAAGATTGGAGAAAAGTTGTCAAGATCCCGAAGTTGTGAAAGTTTTCAACACACCTTGGAGAGACATGGAGATCACCTACAAGTTGCAAACTACAGTTTCAGTTCTAGAAACCATTTAAGAAGGACTAAGTAGATTGAGAAGAACGAGATCAACTTTCAAAGTTCCAAAAAATTCCAACTCAACTGATTCACCACTTCTGGCAAATGAGTGCTAGTTCCAAGTCAATTTTTCAGGTTTGGATACCCTTTTGGAAAATTCTTATTCCTGCTTAGTTTTCCAAAATCTGGACTAATTCACCCACCTTGGTGAATGAGTTCCAGTCAACAATAATAGCATAATTTCCATTGATTAAGACCTCCATTCAGCCTTCTCTGAATTCCCAGCTGCACACATTCTATTTTACAACTTTTTGTGTTGTTTCATTCACTTTTCTAAATTATTTGCATTCAATTAGGGTTTTGTGTCAAATCTTGCATTTCATTGTCTTTTCCAAGTTTAGACTTGGTGGTGAACCCTTCATTAGATCATATTAGGCCCCTAGGACAATCTTATTACAATATTTATTTCTCTTGTGCATTGAGATCTTTAGGGTTACCCTTCAATGAAATTGGATTTGTCAGTGTTCTCTATGTCCTAAAACCATATGATAGCACTCCATCCCACAAATTGATCATTTCAACTACATAAATTCATAGTTACATTGGGTGGGATTACCCTCCTAGGTTTAACAGAGCTTGAAGTGTAGGGAAGAAAAGTGTAGAATCCATCTCACGTTTGTTGGTGTGGATGCTAAATCTGCAAAAGATTAAACTATCTCACACATTATCATGGTTAGTCATTCAAATAAAAGCAGACATAACATCTCTATAAAATATTCCAACATGCTTCACAATGCAAACAAAGCTACAAATCATCAAAATAAACTAATTGAAAGCATAAAAAAGCATTGTGCATACCTGTCTCATAGTGGATTGGTGCTACTTTGATGTGAAAAGTATCCCTTTGCAAACCCTTGATAAGCTCCAAATGATGCTAATCCCAAGGTGAAAGTGATGGAGATTAAAGTGAACTCAAAGTGCCTATATTACAAATACTCAAATTCTAGATGGATTTTGACTAGAAATGCTTTGTATTTATAGATTCAAGAGTTGAAGAATAAAGAGATGTGAGGACTCTAGGACTAAACATGAGCCAATGGAAAGGTGTCACTTCTCAACATGCTAGTGGAGCAGGAATGAGCACATTTTTGGGAATGTGCAAGTAAATGCAATTAGGTGGATTTGAAATTGGAAAGATGGCTTTAAATTCATATGGTTGAGACATTTTGGGGGGAAATTTATTTGGGAAAGAAAGTCAAACAAATGGAGTTAATGAGTAAATATTCCTTGGGAATATGCCTTGTGAAGGAAAAGAGGGGTAATTAGATAATTACATAAAATTAATTTCATGTGCAAGTGGGTGGGTTAGTCAAGGGTTTAGGTTTGACCCAAGTTAAGTCAAAACCTAGAGGATGAGTAATTAGGATTAGAGGTTAATTAATTCAGATTAATTAACTTGTAGGAATTTTAGGGATTTGAGATTTGATTTAATCATTTTGATTTATTAAATCAGATGAGAGGACCTTTATGACTTAATTAAATAATTTGATTTATTTAATCAAGTATGATGCACCGTAGTGAATTAATCAAATAAATTACTTTATTTGATTAATAGAGGAATTTGATATTAATTAGAGCGGGATTTGATGCATTATATTAGTTGATTATTTTTAGTATCTACATTTTCCCCCTCTTTGAATAAATGTACTTGCTACATTTTTTTGAAGAATGATGTCGCCAAGATCGAAATTCAAAAAATTTCTGATTTTTTCCGATGCCCCAATGGAAAAATATATGTTGGCACATTGCCCTCTCGAGAGATTGAGTGAAAAGTTCAATTTGAGGGTTGATCTTGCAAAAAAGAGGTTCAAGATGGATGTATGGATGGTTAGACTAACAAATCTATATGATAATGATGATGCAATGCATGTGAGATGGATGAGATGGATGATGTTATCCTATGATGATATGTATGATTATGCAAGATGTTGATGATTAGTAGATGCAGGATGGATGCATTGATGTTTTGGTGAATGACATGATACTATGTTAGCATGAAAGAGGATAGAAGAATGAGAGGAATCAACCCTTGAATCCAAGGAGATGTGTAGAAGTCCAACAAGTCTATGAGTTGTCAAAACTTTATTAGATATGATGATGAATGATGATGATGTATTGCTTATCCAGGGATGGGAGAACTAAAGAGCATAACTTTCCTTATGTTTGATAACACACATATGTACGATGCATCAAGGTATAAAGAACGAGGATTGTATTGCACCTAGTGTGATGGACTTTCACTCGACAATCAGATAGGAGTACTCTTGTTCACACCTGACATACGAAACCTTATTTATAATGTTTTGAAATGTTTTGAGGTTCTTTTGCGATTTTCTAGTTATTTAAATGTTTTTGTGTTTTCTGAGATTTATGATTTTTTTTTGGATTTTGTGTCTTAGGGGCCCATCAATAATGGCCTTTCCTACAATTAAGCTTAGATATGACATAGTTCAATTGACAAAAAATTGATTATTGATGAGACACGAACAAATGGATTGCCAACTTATTATGATGGACTCCTAAAGGACTGAGCTAATGTGTGTCGGGGAATGATCAAAGATCAGCCTTGCCTACATTCAAGCTCAGAGATGATGTAGTTCGACATGATGACTCTATTTCTTGACTTTTTGGATTTTTGACCTATTTGTGGATGTTCTGGTTTTTTGATATTTTTGGATTTTTGGATTTTATGAATGTTTTTGTTTTTTCGCATGATTTTAACATTTTGGATATGGATATGAGATGATATCAGCGATCTAATTTCAGATTTTGTTGAAAACCAAGGTAAGGTTGATTGATCAAATTGAAGGATTGATGATGATAACATTGTTGAGGATACACAACAATGCAAGGATAGTATTGAGCAACATGAGGATTGGGAAGGATATTCCAAGATGATGATGGATGAATTTGATTGATCAAGATTTTGAAGCTTGATTTGGAACAAAAATTGTTTTGATAATTTGATGTGACACTGAAGTGCAAGTTAGATACGATTTTGATGACAAATAAATCTTAATAAGGAACATCTTCTCATCAAAAGATGCCATTGGTTTATGATTTTGACTTTTTTTCACAAATGATCTGACCAATTTGATTTCATGTTTTCCAATGTTTGGATCACCACATAAGTTGGAAGATGTAGATCAAGACTTATTCCTAAAGAAATATGTAAATATCTTCCCCCAGTTCCTAGCAATGTTGGAAAGGCCATGGGTGGATTGTATGGATGGATGAATATGGTATGCACACAAAGGATGCCAAGGATTATATTGTGACAAGATAAGGCATTTGAACAGAGCATGCTCATTTGGATAATTCTTCAAGGCTCAAATAACATTGGGTAGGAAAGGATCAATGAAAATGACCCATGTCAAGATGTTTACCATAAGCAAGTGCAAAGTCCACACCAAAATTTCATCAAGATTAAGATAATTTGGAAGATGAATGCAGATAGATGAAGATGGATGGGATAAATGGATTTATTATGGATAAGATGGATGGAACATTGGCTTTATTATGGATGTGATAAGATGATTTCACCTGAAGTGCTGCACATAGATGCTCAATTCTACACGACATCTGTTTGCCAGGTTTTCATCATGGTAACTGTCCAAAGCATTGCCCACGTAGTTTTCACTAGAGGACAATTTTTATATTTACTATTTTTATGATTAATTTTTTTTTTGTTTTTTTGAAAGATTTTAAGCTCATGTTGAACCACTTGGTGGTGTCTATGTAGGTGCTTCTGTCATAATGTTCCATTGATATCCTATTTGAAAAAGCTAATTTACCAAGATACGTGCACTTGAAACCAACTTTTGAGATTCCTAATCTACTTTGCTAATACCAAGGTTAATTCTGTCTCTGTGTGTACAGCATGATAGAGTGCCTTCTCAATTCTTGTGATGAAGGGTAGCTGCCAATACATGGTCAATGTGAGAATTGGATATCATGCATGGGGGAGTGGATGGTGTTGTATGTTTAGGAATAAAAGATGGATTGGTTGATAGTTTGGAACCTTTGACTCTCTAAACTTGGGAAGATGAGCAATAATGAGTGGATACAATAGTGTGTGTGGAATTAGGACCAACTGCTTGATATAATTTGTACGTCGCTTGAGAAGCTTGATTTTTATTTTGTGGACATCTTTGATGGATGCTTTTCCATTTTTTATTTTTCTCCATAGTTTCTTTGACTAATGGAGTTTGATAGGGATAATATTTCTTTGTATTCTTTGGTATCCATGTGTATTTGATTTGAACTTCATTCTTCACTACTTATTTCACTTTGATGGCATTCTTTGTGCTTTGATTCAATTTTTTTTTTGATACGAGTCCCACTTCGTAGATGGGGTGATGGGTGGATGAGGATTCATCATGTGGCGAGTTGTAGCATTGGCATTGGTTTCATTTTAATTATTCTTCATTCTCCCTATGTTGACATTTGCTTGAGACAAAGTTGCCCCCAATTTTATAGAGGTATCACTAATATATTTAGTTCCCTTAATTATTGAATAACCAAGACCTTGATGCTTAGGATTGCCAATAATTTGCACTGGTTCTAGGATACCTAGTTCATGTAGACCTAATTCTTTGCCTTGATAATTCATCCGCTCAAAAAATTATTTGCAATGGGATATGATTTACCTTGGAAACAAGGTGCTAATCATTCTCTGCTTTGTCATGGATCTTCAAAGCTGATAAATTGGTCATTGATAAGATAGCTTACCCTAAAAAGGATAAGTGATCCAAGTTTATAAGTGATCACATCCTCCATATGTGGGACAAATTTCTGATTGATACATTTGGCTTGATCTTCTAATCATGAGATGAAAAACAGGTGAAATAAGTAAAGCTAACTAGGGTCAATATCAATAGTGGAAGACTAATGGTTCAAAGATGTTATTACTTGAATAGGAAATATTTGAATAAAATATCATATATTATATGAAATAATAGAGAACACCTAATAGAAAAGATCATCCATCAAAATGAAACTATGGAATAGTGATATAGGTCGAAAGGGTTTAATAATTATATTGAACATTTTTTATTGTTCTGATCCTTAGAAAGATATATGCTTTTGGGAAATAAGTTAGAGTATTTTGATTTGATGCATATATTTTAGGTGGTAAGGAGGTAAAAGTGTCATCATGATGTAAAATTATATACAAAACACTAGATAGACAAAATTCTGGTTTGTCCAAGTTTTAGAATATAGAAATTTAAACTTTGGAAACTAGGAATGAGACTATGAGTTTGATCTTTTTTAGTGGAAAAATTTGTATGTTAAAACAGAAACTAAAAAATAAATTAAAAATAAATGAAAAAATAATTAGTATTTTTAAATACCCCAAATTATCTTTTCAAACATTAAATGTTAATGCATTTAAAAAATAAAAAAATAATAATTAAACTTAAAATCGTGCATACCCTCTACCTGCTTCCTTGTCGTTCAACAACGTATAGGTTTTCCAGACCAAGTTTAAATATATGCACCAAAATAGTGGGTACGGATTCATATCGTGTTTGTTGAAAAAGATATTGCTTAAGGTCCAATTGCAGGATGTTAAACCTTTGATGACATAAATGTAACAAATTTTCAGCAAGCATGCTAGCTTCGAAAACTCTATTCTAGTGCACTTCGAATGTTACCCCTTCAAAAAAATTCTATGTCCGGTTTACCCACGTACAAAAAGGCAAAGGATGACCCCACATATGTATGCTTCTTAAAAAATGTCTGATTCCTAAAGATAATTGATGCTACAAAGATGCTTGATTTTCCAACGTGGCAAAATCTGCTTAGCATGGCAAAGACATCTGCTATTCTTATCTAGCCGTTTTGATTTAAATCAATTTTTTTTTAAAGCTTAGTTTTTTCACTTTCAACAAATCAAGCATGTGTTTCATGCTCTGTTTAGGAGATCTACTTTGTTTTTTTGGGGCATCGATCTCTATTTATTATCCCCTGTATTTCTTTTTCCTTAAGCTATAATAAACAATAGAAATCTCTATTTCGAAACAGAGCATAATAGTTTATATATGGTTTCTTTATTTATGTTGAATAATGTTTAATATCTGTTAATTCGCTGGAAACAATTCTTCTATGTTCTTGCTGTTATCTTTTTACTGTCATGATTATTTTTATCAGCTAGCTGTAAGAAATAGGGGGTTCTATTTTTAATCTACATTTGGTATCAGAGCAGGTATTTTATTTTGGGTTTAAAATCTAGTAGTTGGAATTTTTCCAAAGATTATCATGTCAAATTCTAATAGCTTGCCCATTCCAGAATTTGATGGAAATGATTATGATTATTGGTGCATAAAAATGATGACTTTTTTGATAGGAAAAGATTTGTGGGAGACTGTTGAATCAGGTTACCAGGAGCCAGCTGATTGGAATGCCCTCACAACAAATGAAAGAATAGCTAGGAAGGAGGCTAAGAAGAAGAATTTTCAAGCATTGTTTCATATTCAAATAGCTCTAGATAAGAGTCTATTTCCCAGAATTGCAAGCGCAAAGACAGCTGAGGATTCCTGGAAGACTCTAAAAGAAGCTTACCAAGGTAGTGATCAAGTCCAAGTTGTCAAGCTACAGACATTGAAGAGAGAATTTGAGAATTTAAAGATGCAAGAAGGAGAAAGTGTGAGTGAGTATTGTGTCAGAGTAAAAGATGTGGTCAATAAGATGGCTACACTCGGAGAAATTGTGAACACTGAGGTTCTGATAAAAAAGTTGTTGAGGTCTCTCACACCAAGATGGAATCATGTTGCCATCATCACAGAAGAAAAGCAAGGATTTGACAACCCTTCAGTTTGATCACCTTGTTGGATCTTTGATGTCACATGAAGAAAGACTACAAGATTATTTTGGAGAGAGTGTTGAGAAAGCCTTTTCCTCCAAAGTACAAATCACAAAGAATGAAGAGGGCAGCAATAGTATCAAAAGAAATCAAGGCCAAGGTAAAGGTCAAAATCAGAATATTTAAAGAGGTAGAGGCAGAGGTGGCTCAAGAGGAAGAGGTGGTTCTAGAGGAAGAGGTAGAGGTAGATTTGATAAAAGGAAAGTTCAATGTTACCATTGTAATAGGTATGGCCATTTTGGAAGAGAATGCTGATTAAAAGAAGGTAAAAGTGTTAATTATACTCAAGAAAGTGATGAAAATCCTCCCGATAATTTATTTTTATCTTATGCTAAAAGTGAAAATACTGGTAAAGATGTTTGGTACCTAGATTCTGGATGCTCTAACCATATGTCAGGAAATGGGAAGTTGTTTTCAACAAAGGATGAAAGTTTCAAGTCAAAGATCCAGCTTGGTGATGATAAATCATTGGAGGTTGCTGCAAAAGGAGCTATGGAGGTCCACACAAAATAAGGTATGAAGAGTGTTAAAGACATTTATTACACTCCTAGGTTAAAACATAATATGTTAAGTGTTGGACAATTGTGTGAGAAGAACTATAGAGTTGTTTTTGAAAATAAAAAAAGTACAATTTATGATAACAGTCGGGGCAATAGAGTGGTCACAATTGTGCCCATGATAAAAAATAGGATGTTCCCATTGAGATTTGGTGAACATAACAACAACTTTGCTAGTATGGCATATGAGGATACAAGTTGGTTGTGGCATCTCAGGTATGGTCATTTAAATTTTCACAGTTTGAAGCTTTTGATATCACAAGCACTAGTTTCTAGTTTGCCCAAGGTTGAAGAGAACAAGGAGGTTTGTGAAGGATGTGCTAAAGGAAAGCATGCAAGGGAAAAGTTTCCAAAAGGCACTGCATGGAGGGCCCATCACCCCCTTCAACTTGGTCATTCAGATATCTGTGGTCCTATGCAAACAAAAAGTTTGGGTAAGTCATCATATTTTATCACTTTTATTGATGATTACTCATGAAAATGTTGGGTGTATTTTTTGAAGGCTAAAGATGAAGCCCTTGATACATTCAAGAGGTTTAAAGCACTTGTGGAAAATGAGAAAGGGTGCAAAATCAAATGTTTAAAGACTGATCGTGGAGGTGAATTTTGTTCAAGAGCCTTTAAAGATTATTGTGCTATGAATGGCATTAGGAGGCAACTCACCACTGCATACACACCTCAGCAGAATGGGGTAGCTGAAAGGAAAAACCGCACAGTGGTAGAAATGGCAAGGAGCATGTTACAAACCTAGGGATTGAGTAACTCTTATTGGGGAGATGCAGTTTCTACAACAGTGTACATTCTCAATCGAAGTCCCACCAGTGCACTTGAAAAGATGACTCCTTATGAAGCATGGTATGAGAAAAGGCCTAATGTTAATCATTTCAAAGTTTCTAGTTGTTTAGCCTATGTTCATGTACCTGATTAGAATAGACAAAAGTTAGATGCAAAAAGTGAGTCATGTATTTTTGTTGGGTATAGTGAGGAAAGCAAAGCTTACAGGTTATATAATCCTCTCACTAATAAGCTTATTATATCAAGAGATGTGATTTTATATGAAGGGGGAGTTTATGGTCATCAAAAAGGCCATATGGAGAAGTCAGAATCTATTTTGAATTATGATGTTGATCATGAGCAGCCAACTAATGTTGTTGTTCCAAGTGCTATAAATCCACCAAGTAGCCCCTCATCTAATTCTTCAAGTCCAACTTCAACTCCAAGTTCTAGAAGGAAGGTAAAAAGTTTGAGTGATATTTATCAAAGGAGTGCTAATCAAGCAAATGAAGAAAATCCAATAGGTGAGACAGTTAATTTTGCTTTATTTACCAAGGCTGATTTTGAACCATCATGTTTTGAAGAAGCATGTACTAATGAGGTTTGGATGCAAGCAATGCAATAAGAGATGGATTCCATTCATAGGAATGATACTTGGGAGCTTGCAGAGCTTCCACATGACAAGAAGAAGATTGGCACCAAATGGATCTACAAGACTAAGCATAACAGTGATGGAAGTGTTGAAAGACATAAGGCAAGATTAGTTGCTAAAGGCTTCACACAAAAGTATGGCATTGATTATGAAGAGAAATTTGCACCAATTGTAAGACTAGAGACCATTATAATGTTGATCTCATTAGCAACTCAAAAGAATTGGAGCATACATCATATGGATGCGAAAAGTGCCTTCTTGAATGGGTACTTAGAAGAGGAAGTATATGTGGAACAATCACAAGGTTTTCAAGTGGAAGGAAAAGAGAATCATGTGTACAAATTGAAGAAGGCTTTGTATGGCCTCAAGCAAGCACCAAGAGCATGGTATGCAAGGATTGATGGATATTTTCAGGAGAATGGCTTCAAGAGAAGTAAGAGTGAACCCACCCTTTACTACAAACAAGAAGGTAATGATATTCCTATTATAAGTTTGTATGTTGATGATTTGTTGTATATGGGTAGCAGTTCTAAGATGAAAGACGAGTTCAAAATTGCTATGATGAAATAATTTGAGATGAAGGATCTTGGTCTCATGAAATATTTTTTAGGAATGGAAGTTTATCAATGTAAGAATGAAATTTTCATTTGCCAAACAAAATATGCAAAAGATATGTTGAAGAAGTTTGACATGGCTGATTGTAAACCATACTCCACTCCAAGTGCTCATGGAGCTGTGTTGAGTAGAGATGATGGTGCTAAAATAGTTGATGAGACAACTTACAAAAGTATAGTTGGGAGTTTGATGTTTCTAACCCACACAAAGTTTGATATTGCATATTCAGTTTCACTTGTTTCAAGGAATATGAAAAATCCATCAGAAATACACATGAAGGCAGCTAAAAGAATTTTGAGGTATGTGAAAGGCACTCTAGATTTTGGTATTCATTACTACCTTCAAAAAAGGTTCAATCTTGTTGGCTTTAGTGATTCAGATTGGGGAGGTAGTATGGATGATCATAAGTCTACATCTGGAAATTGTTTCTCTTTTGGTTCCGGTTTGATTACTTGGAGTTCCAAGAAACAAAGCATGGTTGCTCTCTCATCCACAGAAGCAGAATATGTCACAGTCACCTCAGCAGGTACACAAGCTCTTTGGCTTAGAGAAGTTTTAGAAGAAATTGGAGAGAAGCAGATTAAGCCTACAGTGATATTTTGTGACAATATGAGTGCCATCAAGTTAGCAAAGAATCCAGTCCATCACAGCAGAACAAAGCATTTTGATTTGAAGTATCACTTCATCCGTGATTTAGTAGAGAAGAAGGAAGGTGAATTGAAGCACATCAGCACTCTGGATCAGTTAGCTGATATCTTCACCAAGGCGGTTGCAACAGTTCAGTTTTTGACTCTTTGAGATCAGATCGTGAGCCCTCTCAACATCAAGGGGGAGTATGAAGATAATTGATGCTACAAAGATGCTTGATTTTCCAGCGTGGCAAAATCTGCTCAGCGTGGCAAAGACATCTTGTATTCTTAGCTAGCCATTTTGATTTAAAGCAGTTTTTTCGCTTTGAGCAAATAAAGCATGTGTTTCATGCTCTGTTTAGGAGATCTGCTTTGTTTTTTTTGGGGCATCGATCTCTATTTATTATCCCCTGTATTTCTTTTTCCTTAAGCTGTAATAAACAATAGAAATCTCTGTTTCGAAACAGAGTAGTTTATATATGGTTTCTTTATTTATGCTGAATATTGTTTAATGTCTGTTAATTCGCTGGAAACAATTCTTCTATGTTCTTGCTGTTATCTTTTTACTGTCATGATTATTTTTATCAGCTGGCTGTAAGAAATAGGGGGTTCTATTTTGAATCTACAATTCCTCACTGATATAAAATGTAAAGAACAATTTAATTAATCTTATCTTCTCATGATGTTCAAATGAATCCTAATTAGAGGAAGTTTATCTGATGGTAATTTAAATTAGAAGATTTGATTTTGTGAGCTCAATCAATTTTTATATGGGCTATCGTGTTTTTCTCCATCTTAAAATAAAACTAAAGTTAATGTGAATAGCTCATTTTTGACGGCTTCAACTCCTAATCATTCCTCATCTCAACGAGAGACTCGATTCTTGCCACATAACCAGTTGAACCGGTCAATTTCAGCGAATTGTTCTAAACGGCAGAGAGATGATCAGTTAAGAATTGTTCCAAATGATAGACTATTTGAACACCTTCCACTTGACTCTGTCGCTCACGTGGAAAAATAAGACCTTTTTAAAACATCAATAAATATTTAAACACTGCAACACAACCTTATGTAATCACTAGACTGCACTACACCGGACTGCGGCAGCCACAACAATGGTTGTTGGGAGGGCACAACATTTGGATACTATGGCATTCTTAATCTTTGTGGCGTTCTTTATGGTAGCCTTCGTTGCAGTGGAATAAAAGAAATATTCATCTCGTCCACCATCATATTACTACAATTCTCCCCCTCCACATCTCCTTCACCCCCTTCTCCATATTACTGCAAGTCTCCACCTCCTCCATCTCCATCCCCTCCACCACCTTACTACTACAAGTCCCCTCCACCTTCATCTCCCTCAACTCCTCCATCTCCATATTATCTATTGTCAATACTATTTTTTTTAAGTATTTAATTACATTTTTGTTTCAGTTAAAGTAATTTTTGGTTCACTAGAATGAATCTTAAGCTCATAAAGAGTTTACTAAAAATCAATTATTATACATAATAAGTAATGAGGTGAGGTTCAAACTCTGACAATATTTTGGTGAGTGGGTACACCTTAGTCATTGCAAATAATTCTGAAGAAGATTTTCAATAATAGATACTATTCAATCGTCACCCAACATCAAAAGAGATGATGCGAGGTTCAAATCCTAAGAAATTTTGGGAGAATATATAACCCTTAATTCTTCCCAACAGTTAAGAAGGATCATTGCAATATAGATTATTGTTCAATCTTGACCAATACCATAAAAAATGAGGTCAAATTTATATTCCCAGAATTATAATAAAAATACCTTTTAATTTTTAACATGTCCAAAAATCCATCATTTATACACCGCATACTATTAAGATATAATAAATAACTCTTATTATTTAAGATTAAACCAAAAGAAATCCATGGAATGTATAAAACATATTATTTAAGAGTATGTTTCCTTGCAAACTCCACTATATATAACCAGATTTCAATGGAAAGAGGCCTCCTTTATTTAACGTTTTTATTTAGTGCTTGAATTAAGAGGCATGGGCTACGATCGTAATGGTATTTATTTCTTTTATATGCTGAAATTTATTTAGACATCTTGAATTAAACCCATAAAAATGAAATTACAATGTCAGTAACATAGACGTGGAGAGCAAGATTTCAATACAGAAAGCATATCAAGACTGCAATAAAAACATTCATCACCCACCAAATTGTATAATAGTTGTTTATGATGATTAATTAGTGTATTCTTTATATTTGGGATCTCGTTTACTAACATGTGTTCAAACAGACGACTCCGATTACCCCAAATATAGCGCACAATCGACAAAACTAAGGAAATTGTGAAAAAATAACTCAATAGCGAGGAAACAATCTAAATTAAATAGCCATCTCCATCTTCACGACGCTCTTGGCTTTTTTACATGGATAAAATTGAAAACATTATTAAAACACGAGCTAAGGAAATAAAATTCTTATTATCTCTGTGATATAATAAATTAATTGGCCGACCAGAGGCAGTTCCCTCAATGGCATGGAACATACTGCGATGGGGATTCCTCGAGAAGAGAGAAGTATCAGCCATGGCTTTTCCCTTATTACTTACACCAAGCACAGTCGCTGATCTCAGATTCCATGATCCGGCTTATTTCAAAGCAAATATTGATAGTTTTTAAAATCTTTATTTGATGATAGGCATATCACTAATGAGAAGACAATGACCAAGTGGATTAAGAGGTACATGCCGCATCAATTCTGCAGAGAGAAACAAAACATTTGAGCTCTTCATAACATATTCTTCTGAACTTCCAGATATGTTAGGATTGAATTGAGAAACTGCATATCAGATTTTACAAATTTCTAAAAGAAAGGGTATAAGATAATTACTAAAGTCAATCAATGAGATGTGTAAGAATCTTACCTCTTAGCATTGATTTCCTCGAAATGTCAATCAATCAATATGTGGGTGGTGGAGGTGGTGGGGATTTATAGTAGTAATATGGTGGTGGATGTGAAGGGGATGGTGGTGGAGGGGACTTGTAGTAGTATGGAGGAGGAGGAGAAGGAGATGGTGGAGGTGGGGACTTATAATAGTATGGAGGAGGAGGAGAAGGAGATGGTGGAGGTGGGGACTTGTAGTAGTATGGAGGAGGAGGTGATGGAGATGGAGGTGGTGGAGGTGAAGGGGAAGGTGGTGGTGGGGATTTGTAATAATATGGAGGAGGAGGTGAAGGAGATGGTGGAGGTGGGGATTTGTAGTAGTATGAGGGTGGTGGAGAGGATGATGGTGGTGGAGGAGACTTGTAGTAGTATGGAGGAGGAAGGGATGGAGATGGTGGTGGTGGGGATTTATAATAGTATGGAGGAGGAGGAGATGGGGAAGGTGGTGGAGGGGACTTATAGTAGTATGGGGGTAGTGGAGAAGGGGATGGTGGTGGAGGAGACTTGTAATAGTAAGGAGGAGGAGGAGATAGAGATGGTGGTGGTGGAGATTTATAGTAGTATGGTGGAGGAGGAGATGGGGAAGGTGGTGGTGGGGACTTATAGTCATATGGGGGTGGTGGAGACTTGTAGTAGTATGGAAGAGGAGGAGATGGAGATGGTGGTGGTGGGGATTTATAATAGTAAGGTGGAGGAGGTGAAGGAGATGGTGGAGGTAGGGACTTGTAGTAATATGGAGGAGGAGGAGAGGACGATGGAGGTGGAGGGGACTTGTAATAATATGGAGGAGGAGGTGAGGGAGATGGAGGTGGAAGGGACTTGTAGTAGTAAGGTGGTGGAGGGGATGGAGATGGGGGAGGTGGAGACTTGTAGTAATATAGAGAAGGGGGTGAAGGAGATGGTGGAGGGGGAGATTTGTAATAATATGAAGGTGGAGGAGATGAATATTGCTCATATTCAGCTGCAGCCAAGGCTACCATAGAGAACGCCAAAGCGATTAAGAATGCCATAGTATCCAAATGTTGTGCCCTCCCAACAACCATTGTTGTTGCTGCCGCAGTCCGGTGCAGTGCAGTCGAGTGATTACATGAGGTTGTGTTGCAGTGTTTATATATGTATTGATGTTTTATAAAAAGTCTTAATTTTCCGCGTGAGCGCCAGAGTCAAGTGGAAGGTGTCCGAACTGTCTATCATTTGGAAGAATTCTTAATTGATCAGCCCTCGTTTAGAACAATTCTCTGAAATTGACCGGTAAAACTGATTATGTGCCAAGAATCGAGTCTCTCGTTGAGGTGGGCAATGATTAGGAGCTGAAGCCGTCAAAAATGAGCTATTCACATTGACTTTAGTTCATTCATTTTTATTTTAAGATGGAGAAAAACACGATAGCCCATATAAAAATTGATTGAGCTGACCATATCAAATCTTCTAAGATAAACTTCCTCTAATTAGGATTCATTTGAACATCATGAGAAGATAAGATTAATTAAATAGTTCTTTACATTTTATATCAGTAAGGAATCAGACCTGTTTTAAGAAGCATACGCATGTGGGGTCATCCTTTGCCTTTTCGTAGCTGGGTAAGCTGGCCATAGAATCTTTTCAAAGGGGTAACATTCGAATCGCCCTGAAAATTTGTTACGTTTATGTCATCAAAGCTTTAACATCCTGCAATCGGACCTTAAGCAATATCTTTTTCAACAACCACGATATGAATCCGTACCCACTATTTTTGTGCCTATATTTAAATTTGGTCTGAAAAACCTATACATTGCTGAACGGGAGAGAAGCAGGTAGAGGGTATGCACTATATTAAGTTTAATTATTGTTGTTTTTTAAAATACATTATTTAATGTTTTGATGATGGTAAATTCGGGAAGGGCCTTCGAGAAGAAGTCATAATATGTTTGATAAGATAATACAGAACAGCCATTTAATGTTTGATAAAATAATTTGAAGTATTAAAATATAGTAATTCATTTTTTCATTTATTTTAATTTTACTTTTTAGTCTCTAGTTTAAAAAGCTTGAAAACATGTTTGTGAATTTCAATTTATTTTTCGATGTTTGATGCTAGGGTTTGTTTATTAAAATAAAAAAGAGGTGTGTAGGGTTGTTTTATTAGTTTACTAAATTGAAAGTTTAATGGAAATAAATAATATCTTTAATAAATCTTAAATTAATTAAATAAGTATTTGATAAATAAATATTTTAAGTGGAAGAATTGAGTTTGAAAATCATTTTGAATTAAATAGTTATAACTTATATAGATTGATAATATATTTAGGTTTTATCTCTATATAACATTTAATTTTTACAAAATATTTAAAATTTATTCATTCTTACAAAAGAAATTTAGGATATATCATTTATGTCTACGAGAATTAGTAATATTATATTTTTCTTTTTGGTTACTTCTATAAATAAAGTTCTATCTTTTGTGATTGTGAAACCTCACCCTTTTGCATAAATTTGATCTACGAAATTCGTTAGTCTTTGAGAATGTTTTCCTTCAATTTTGAGCTTGTACATAAAGTTGATGTTTTCCTTCAATTTTGAGCTTGTATAGAAACTTGATAAGCTAAGTCAACTTGAACAATAAGAAACTCCATGATTAAGTGCACTTGAGTTGGGGTAGAATTGGGCTGATTTTCTTGGAAGGTCCAATCTTTCCCTTGTGTGAGAATCATTGAGATGCAATAAATGCTATCTTGGCCATTCATTCTCTTAACATATGGGTTTATGTTATATATCACTCACGAAATATGGGCCAATGAGCTTAAATAAAAAACAATGAAATTGAATCTTGATATAAATATCATGATTCGACACACTATTGAAGATACATTATACTTATCATTTGTACAATAATAAATTTATATGCAATAGTTATATCATCTCCCTCATATCAAAATCCACAAGGATGTCAAGTCAATTGCTATGAACAATGAATAAAAACATCAAGCAATCATGTAGTAAATATTGATATAGTGTTGATGTGACAAGATAATTCTTTCTAATACCATTACTATATGCAATATATGTTCATTCCACTAATTTTTTATTTCTTCTAAATGAATTATGTTCCATCCATCAATACAACCTCTCACATGCAATTCCCAAAAAAAGAAGCTTAGTGTTAGTCCACAATGGCTTGACAAAGAGAAAAGAGAACATCCAAGATTTAAATTCTATATTTCCAATAAATACGATCATTTTATAATTATGCATCTAACTAGGGTAATTACACAAAAAATTAGATAAAGTAGAGGACTAGGTCTACACCCTATTAATGAACACAAATGTGATTAATTTAGTATCAACTTATTTTTTAATTTGCATGTGAAATACATTGTTTCAATAATACTCATCATATTAGGGATAAATAGGTTTAAGTGAGTAGAAAATAAAGGAAAAAGTTCAGGATATGTAATCTTAAGCCCCTGCAACTTAAATAACATGTGAGGTACCATGAATATTCTTACCAAACTAAAACGAAACAACAAACATATAACTAAGTATTTATCTAATCCTAAAATTGATATAGTTAATTTAGTAGATATTTCTTTGATATAAATTACCTTAAGTTGAAGGATCTCTCTAAATATACGAAACTAAAAAGAAAAAGATTCAAGGAGTTGCATCTATGTCATTTTAATAAAAAATGCAAAAGTAGCCATTAAACTAACTACATGTAATTTACATACCAAAACATAAAATAAAAATCACCTAATAAAAAATGAAAAGGACTCTACTTCAATCCATATATATTATACTACCAAAGGTAAAATAGGATACTGAGAAACATGAATCGACATAATTATCAAATAAAACTAGACTTGACTTATCGAATATTAAACTAAATAAAAATGTGGTAGTGCTTATTATTGAACAAAAATATATCAATGATAAAATCATAGAGATTGAAAACTATAATAGAGTAAATGGAGATGGATTAACCATTGAAACATAAGAAAAACTGGTTACCAAAATGAAGTGAAATAGGAAGACCTAGAAATGAGGGACCTGTGCCAAAAAGCACAAAAAGGGGTGTCCACCTAATCACAAAGCCCCCTATTCCTAGAGTTTATTAGGAAGAAGGATAGTTCCACAAGAAATTAGAATTGACCTACAACCCTTAAGGTGAGTCAACTCCAAGTATTGGGACACTATGATGTTTATTCTTCCTTACGACAAAAAAATGTAAAAATATGTATGTATAGAAGTTTTGGGAGATGAATGAAAGTGCATTAATAATCCAGTATCTAATATCTACTACTTGGAATGTGAAATGATATGATAAGACTATCAAAGACAATCATTAACCAACATATCTGAGATGGTTAAGATAGTTTATACCTGACTTCAAAAATTTCATAAAGCATCTTGTTCAGGCAAATGTGTCCTTGTATCCTTTTCTATTTTTATTTTTTTTTGTCCTTTGATGTTGGATCTAAGGCTCTGATTTCTCCAGGTTTGATTGTCAAAAGGATGAAAAATAATTATTTTAGATAAGCTTTTGGGTCTTGACAATTTTGATGTCAACTTTGACAACTTTGTAGAATTGCACTTTTTGATCAACTTTTAGACCTTCTTCACCTACAAAATTACAAACACACAAAGAGGAGAATTTTTATTTTTTTATGGTGTATAAGGGTTTTCCTTGGTCAAACCCTAGTCTGGTAATTAAACCTTGATACATTTGAAACAAAATCATAAACGGAAGGAATGATGAATGAACACTAGCTTCTTTTAGCTCACCAAACCATTTAACGACTGCCCTTGGAGGATTGAAGTCTAACACATCACTCCAAGGATTAGATCTTGTAGTAAATGGAAAAATAGGATGCTTGATTTGACACTTGATTTGAAGATTGAAAACTTGAAAGCTACACCACAATGTTGTTAGTATTATGTTTTTAACCTAGGGATAATTACTTAGGAAATTGTCCTGTATCAGGTAGTTTTTCACTCATCTCATTTCTCATGCCTTTAAATATCATCTTGAGTAGTTTTTCACACTATGTATTTTATCATCTCAATTTATGAATATAATCTTGGATATTTTCAGAATATTCTTTGTGGTTCTCTTGTGTATGTGTGAGGGTTGTTTATTTTTGCAAGTTGAGGATCTCAGGAAGGAGTTCTCCTACATGGCATCTGAGCTCATCCTCTTGATCACCCTCTTGGAGAGTTTCTACGAAGGAGATCCATACAATCTTTTTGCCTACATTTCATTTGGCATTTGAAATTTTATTTAAAATTTCTATTTTTCCTTTGGCGTGATCTATGTTGTTGAGGCATGAATTATATTGTTGAGGCCATGTTTCTTTTTTTTCCAAATGTGGAAACAAAAAATTATGCCTTTTTCCTTGCTCAATTTTGGAATAATTAATGATAGATTAGACTTGATATCACCTTGATCTAGTGTTGTGATGTATTTTACACACCCACATTCGATTTTGGGCCCCTTTTAAGCTAAATAAACCTAACTTCTCCTCAATTTAGTGTTGTAAAGTTTATTTATTGACATCTTCACATTAAATTTAGGAGGCTTGTAAACTAAATGGTCCTAATCTAGTGTTGTAATGTGTTGTACAAATTCACATATATTTTTGGCACTTATAAGCTAAATTGACTTGATTTTTTCTTAATTTCATGTTGTAAAATGTATTTATTTACACTTTCGCATTGAATTTTCAGCCCTCCTAAATTTAGGACCTTAATATAATCATTAATAGGCCCCTAAGACCATATATTATGCATCCCAAGGCATATTTTAACCCAAATCCCAACATAGACATCAAATAAACTTAATTTCTCTTAACTTGATGCTTTCTCTCTCAGAAAAACCCTATTGAGACCCATACACCACCTTGGGAATATGAGTACCACCAAGTGAGACCCATTTGCCACCTTGGTCATATGAGTCACAAAAAATTGGACCCATATCCCAGAAGTGGTATATGAGTCCCATGTGGCTCCTTTCTTGAGTTCTCAGTGGGAAATCAAGGTTTTAAATTCAAACTTCTTTAACGTCGGCCTTCAGGATCTAATAAATGATCATTTGGATGAATTAACTATATATAAGAGTTCTCAAATAATTATTCCATTAAGACTACATGATATCAGGTTAAGTACTCAAGAGTTAAGCATTCAAAGACTTCACAAGAGCATCAAGAGAGTTTACAAGATCACTTTTAAGGCATTCAATGGAAAAAATCTTCATCAATTGTTGCATAAATTCAAGATCCATCATCATGTAAATGATATCAAACATTTAAATCACGTTATTGAGCTAGTGTTGTGATGTAGCATTGAAGATCTAAGATCAAGCATTTCTCTACACCTATTGTCAAGATCAAGATCTATCTACCTCATGGCCATTTCATGTTGAGTTACACATTTACAAGACATCATTGAAGGTATTTTTGTCCATAATTCATTTTATTTTTTTCATCTTTCATGCCTTTATTTCATTAAATCATCATTTGTTTTAATTACCTACAATGGGTTTGACCAAGGCAAACCCCCATCTCCTAACAATTAACACTCTCTCTCTCTCTCTCTCTCTCTCTCTCTCTCTCTCTCTCTCTCTCTCTCTTTGTGTGATTGCAGATCTAGGTGCTTTTAAGAATTGAATATCCTTGGAATTTTAGGTAGAAAGGTTGAGAGAAGTTTTCAAGCCATCACAAGGTTGTCATCTTCATAAAAAGTCACCTACAGATTTGAAATCAATAGTTTTAGATCTAGAAACAAAGTGGAATAGAAAGAGTAGACATTGAAGAGCAGACTAAGACTTTGAAGTTCCCAAAAACCCTAACTAGATTGATACACTAATCTTGGCATATAAGTCCAAGTTTATGTCATTTTTCAAATTTTGACAATTTTGGATACCCTTTTTTTTTAAAGCCATCCCTGCATAGAAACCCAGATTTGGTACTGATTCACCCATTCTAGTGTATGACTCCTAGTGAACATTAAAGTCACTATTTTTTAGCATTTCAGATCCTCATCTAGTTATCTTCAAATTTCCAGCTGCATATATTTCATCTTGCAACTTTCTATTTTGTTTTCCATGCATTTCTAGGTCATTTACTTAAAGATTACATCATATTAGGTTTTAGCAATACATCTTTCATTTCATTTATTTTTCTAGGTCTTAAATTGGTGGTGAAACCCTCATTAGTTTACAGTCAGTCCCTAGAATAGCCTTAGTGCAAGATCTCTTTCTTCTTAGCATTGAGATCTCTAGGGTTTCCCTTCAATGAGACAAATGTGAAGTGGTTTTTCTCTATGTTCTAAACTATACAAAAGAGAATCCATTTCCCATTGTTTCATTTTGGTCAATCTACATTTAGAATGCCTTATTTTATGATTTTGAGAGCACCATCATCCTAGATCTTGCTTACACTATCTTTGTATTAGGTTTTGCATTAGTTAATTGGCAATTAGGGTTTCTAAATCTTGCATTAGTGAAAGTTCATATAGGTTACATTTTTTCATCTTAAATCATTGAAAGTCGTATAAAATCTACATTTTTACTTAGGTTAAAACTCATATAAACTAAAAAGCATTAAAAACACTTAAAATTTATTGAAAATTATGAAAAAAAACCCAATTAGGACTCATAGACCCCTCTGGGTGGATCACTCCCAATCCATATTTTAAACTACCTTTTACAACATTGAAACCTCATTTTTGTCCTTCCTAAACTTGATGGTAACATATAGTATCAATCTTGGAAGTTTCGGTAACATCTATTTTACGATTCTAGGTCAAAAAATCAATTTACATCTATTTTATGATTCTAGATCAAAAAAATCAATTTACATCAATTTTATGATTCTAGATCAGAAAAATAAATTTACATCTATTTAATGATTCTAGGTAAAAAAAATCAATTTAGGGTAGTCATTTTCGAAATTATTTCAATAGCCAAAATTATTAGATCAGAAAATGTTCACATTTGTGACACTTTAAATCATCTGGACAAAACTACTTTTCACTTTTGCATACACAATTTTCACATTCATAAAACTTTCCATAAGTTTGATAAAAGTGTTTTTCATTTTTGGATATACATTGTTTGCATTCTTAAAGCTTTGCATACATTGGATAAAATTACTTTTCATCTTTAGATATAAATTGTTTACATTCTTGACGGATTACATAAGATGGTTAGAAGTTCTTTTGTTTTTGTTAGAACATTGTTAGTACCTTATGTTTCTAGGGATGCTAAGACAAAGTTCATATCACCTTCCTATGGGAGTATTTTAGTGAAATAAAATACAACCTTGGACTATCCTAATGATCATATTCGTTGTTCTCCTCATATCTCTCATATTGGTGAAGAAGATATTGTGGCATTAGAAGAACCAATCAACGACACCTTTAAGAGTCATAGTTGTTTTTCCCCTCTTACCTCTCTTACTGGACACAAAATTGATGAACAAGAAAAAATAACCATATGAAATCATGATGATAACATAACACAACAAGAAACCATTAAAAATTCAACTAGTCTACATTCATCTCAACACTTTTCCCTCTTGTGATAATGTTTTAGATGATGAAATTGAATGTGAGGAGGATATGTTGGTGTTGGATGTGAATCAAAGATAGAACATGGGGGACGAAAGGGGGTACCTTTTCCTCCTATTCTATCTAGGTCATTCAAATATGTCCAAAGAATCCTAATAGGATTTACTATCAACCTCTCAACATGAGCCAATAAACATTTAGGAAGACATAAGAGGGGGTATTCTTTTGATTTAAGGGGTTCACTACCAAGAAAATGTTTGGAAAAGATAATGCTTGAAAAAAAACTATGATATGCAAACAACCTAAAATGAGCTGAATGAGATATTTAAATAGTGAAAATGAGTAACTCCAAGTTAGGGTATGTCTACCTAGGAATCTTGTAGATGCAATTAGGATTTTGGAAATGTAAAAAGACTTGCAAAATATACCTTGGAGGACTAAGATGCCCAAGATGGTGTTTTAGTCGCACTGCTACTTTTCGGGGTAAACACAAAATCTTTGGATGCCGAAACAAAATCTCGAAGAATATCTAAAAAATATGTTGTAGAGGACTAAGATGCCCAAGATGGGATTTTAGTTACGCTCTGAATTTCTAATAAGTCTGAATTTTGTCCTAAGCTCCCAGATCTGCAATTGCTTCCTTTTGAATCTTAGGTTCTAAATTAGTCGAATTTGAGCTATAGGTGAGTTTTTGTGAAGATGAAAACTTTGCAATGAAACTTTGTAACTTTGAAAACTTTGCACTCCAAGTGATCTTTAAGTCTTCAACCTCACTCTAGAAACACAAATGGATAATATGGTAAAAAATTGTTGATTGTTAGTGAACGGGGGGTTTCCATGGTAAAACCGCTTGGGTAATTAAACCCTTAAATGAAATAGAAATGATGAAGGAAATAGTGAATGATTAACATATAATGCTACAACTCACCAAACCCTTGTAAAGGATACAAAATTGTGTGAAATGGCTGCAATGGATATGTATCTTGAAATGCTTGATAGATCTTGTATTTTTTGCTTGCTTAGATCAAAACCCTATGTCACAAATGTTAGCACAACAACACACATAATGCAAGAATAGCCTTTTACATGATGCTTGAATCTTGATGATGGTTCCAAATGCTTGATGATTTTCTCTTGAATTCTCTTGTGAAATTAATTTGACTATAGTGAATTCTCTCAAAATAGACCTAGATTGCTTAGGATGAAAATGATTGAACCTTGTATTTATACTTATCTATGTTTAATATCCCAAAATTGTATCACACCAAGCTGACATATGAATCCATTAAATCAAGGAGGTTAAATCCCGCCAAAATTTGAATTTAAATCTTGAAAATGGCTCAAGGAGGACTAAGACACCCTAGGTGGAATCTTAGTCCCAAGTGATGAAACTTGGGGCATAGACACCAAAAAGGGGAACAAATAAGATACCTCAAAATTAGGGTCCCGAAATGTCGAGGGGACAAAGACACCCTTAGTGGCATTTTAGTCCCAACCAAAAATTAGAGACACCAATCAAAATCATTAGGAGATCACATATGCATTGGAGAAGGTTGGGATTAACCAAAAAAATGTGTCGTTAATAGGGCTTGTGGACACAAAATAGGAGAGATTAAGCAATAAATAAGGATAAATAAATTGATGTAGGCCTAAACATGTGTGAAAATTGAAGGGTATCCATTTTAATACATTACATTTCACCCCCACTTTAGTGAGAGGATGAACTTGCTTCAAACTCACACTAAAGTAGCCAACCACACAATCAAGAGGGGTTTAAATGTACAAATGATAGTAAGATTGGATGACAAAAATCAAGAGGGTGGCCAAGCCCCCAGGATCATGATCCTATGGTGAACCAACATAGGCATAAAGGAACGCACATGTGGATGATATATGAATCCAAAATCATATCACAAACATACACCATCAAAGATAAGAAAAAGGAAAATAACTCCAATATATCAAGCTTTGACTAGTCATCGAACGCGGTGGACCAGGTCTAGGCTTGAAGAGGGTTTATAAGTGGAATGTGTTATCCACTATGCAAACAAAATGCATGCTCAACGGCTAGTTGGAACTAGTTGTCCACTAGGTGAGATCCAAGAGGGACCATATCAAAGCTATACCTCGATGACTTTAATATGGTACAAAAAGAAAATAAATGCTGACACGGGCTAGTGAAGCTAATTGCTAACTAGGTGAGCCCCAAGGGGTCCATATCAAATCCATACCCTTGTGACTCCAATAGGGACAAAAGGAAAAATGCATGCTCACATGGGCTACTGAAGATAGTTGTCTACTAGGTGATCCCTAAGGGGTCCATATCAAAGCCATACCTCCATGACTCTAATAGGGACAAAAGGGAAAATGTAAAAGAACAAGAAAGAGAGATGTTCAAAGGGATTTTTCTTAGTTCATGTGAGATCTTACTCTTAGTGGACATCATTCCTAAATTTTTCAAGAGAGGACCAGTTAGAGGATAAAAGATTATCCACTTAGGGGATGTAGTGTGGCACACCACCACTAAGGGGAATATAATATGTTGAGATAGGTCACACTCTTGAATGGTATTACTCACAATTTCACCACAAAGAGGAAAACACATCGTATGAACAAAGAAAATTTCATCAAGGAACATGGAAAATAAAATGCAAATGAAATACAAATGAAATCATATTGAAATAATGCCAATGTATGCCCCCACTTTAAAGAAATTGCAAATACCATGCTGTGAGAAATTACTTTAAAGTAGACAAACATGGAAAAGGAAAATGAGAAAGAGGGTTTCCCCCTAGAATCACATAAGGGATCTATGAATTTAGGATAAGTATCTATCTTTTCTAAAATTATATTAGAGAGTTCAGAACAGTTATCATTCCCCAAATACATGCAAAACTAGAAGAATGACAAAAAGAGAGCGAAAAATAAGGAAAAGCCTTTTGGGTCAACATGGAAGAGACATAGAGTATCTCGATGCCTTGCATCATCACCAAAAGGAAAACACAAGAAACAAGAAAAAATAAAAAATAAATTTGGAAAGCTTACAACATAGAGAAGAATGAATGTATAAATAGAGGAATGCACGAAGACAAAAAGACATCAATCAAAACATCATGGGGGATCACAATACTATTGCAAGGTGTTGCCCTTGGTCTCCTTGGCATGGGCTAGCGTGGCGCTCGGGATTTGTGACATGGTTTAACCTCCTTTCATGGATCTTGGATCTCGTATAAATTGAATGGTTGTATCAAGAATTAACTGGTCGATCTTTTGGTGCAATGACAACCATCTTTGCAACAATTGGTATTAGAGATGAGGTCACAGGTTCAAACCCCTCGCTTGCGCTAGGGGGGATTGTTGCAAGGTGTCGCCCTTGGCCTCCTCGGTGTGGGCCAGTGCAGTGCTCGAGCTTCATGATATGGTTTAACTGCCTCTTGTGGATCTTGGATCTTGTATAAATCCAATGGTTGTATCAGCCATTAATAGTCAATCTTTTGGTGCAACAACAATCGTCTTTGCAAAAAATACGCCCATGCAAGAGAAATAAAAAGGAAAAAAGAAAAAGAAAAAGAATAGTAAGAAACAGGAAAGTCAACCTAACATAGGTTATGTGCCACCCAGTCTGAATTTGTATAATAGAAAGGCATATAATGAACGAAAGGGACAATAAGAAATTCCTGACTAGGACGAGGCCATCTACTTCTTATGCCCACAGAGTGCAATACAAGAATGGGTCGATATAGGTGATGAGAAGGGTCATGTAATAGTGAGAATTACAAGATTTTGGAATGATTACATGGAAAAGGGGTCCCATTTTAAAGCAAATTTTTGTAATATCAAACCTTGGAAATTATTTTTATAATATGCGACATGCATCGGTATGGTGACTAAAAATTCTCTAATACTTGCAATAAGATGTTTTTTTGTTCTTAGGATTTGGAAATAAGTTTTTAGGTGTGGTTGGTAATGTAATAAGTCCTTGACTTAAAAGGATATGTAAGGTTCGCTCAATTGAAGATGGTAGATAAGGGTATTATGGTTTCTTTGTTTTATGAGATGTTGTGCACTTGCTAGATTCTCCAAATTTTGTTGTTGTATAAGGACGAGGAGGACATAAAGAGATTTTATCATTATTTTCATTATTATGAGTTATTGGTTGTTCTTTAGGAAGGAGGATATTCATATCAGGAGGTGAATAAAAGATCAACATACCATCACTATGAAGCTATAGGTATTCTCTAGGTATGTTTGAGTTGTGAGGGGGATCTTGATATCCCAAACCTTTTGTGTTTTGAGTAGTTGGAACTTTCTCTAAGAACTGATGAAATTAATGTTTGCTTGTTGTATCACATCCTTGTTTACTTAAGATTTTCAATCCTTCATCATGTGTTTCTTTGAGATTGATTGGAGTGTTTGTTACTTTGTTATCATAAAATGGTTGATTATTTTATTTTCTAGAGGCACTAGATTCACCTATTGTAGGGAACTTAGGTTCAAAATTTGCTTTAGTTTCAGGCTATAAGTAACCAAATATCTAAAGAGGTGGTATTGTAGGGGTATTTGGCTATTTCATGGATGCATAGAAGGATGCATTAGCTTCGAGGTTATCCAAAAAATTCTTCAGGAACTTATTCATGCTATCATCATATTCTACAATGATTTCAGCATCATGAGGAGGACATGCATTAAGAGTTGAGTGAGAATGAGTGAGTTCAATATCATTAGGATCATTACCAAAGGCAAAATTTGAGACATCTACTAAGGATTTTAGGGACATCCACAACTTCTGAAGCACATATCCATGATGCAAAATTAAGTAAAGGCTCTTGAGAATAATAAAAAACTATGATAACAACAATTATGGAAGTTAAAACAACAAACTAAAAGCAGCCCACAAAAACAAAGAAAATAAATTTCAGACCTTGAAAACTAGAGAGTCAAAGTCAGCAGGGACTAAGATGCTAGGAATGGCATTTTAGTACTCCTAATGAGATTTTGAACTTCTAGAGGCTTAAACATGCAGCAAACAATAGAGAAAATGATTTTTAGTAGAAAAACTTGAGAGGGACTAAGACACTAGGAAGGGCGTTTTAGTCCTAGCAGATTTTTTTTGGCAAAAACAACAAATAGTAGCTTGATAAAAACTGTCATAGGTTGCCTACCTAGCGACCTGATGTTTGGAAAAAAAATATGATGCAGATGGATATAAAGAAAAGCAATGACTAGTAAGAAATTGAATGCAAGATTTGAAATACGATGTTTTTAAAATTTTGAATGCAATAAGAATATTTCTAAATGTAATTAAGAAAATGAACATTGCACTTTTCAAATTTTTAATGAAATTAAATGATGCAAAAAAGTAAAAATGCAACCTATATGCACTTTCACTAATGAAAAAATAGGAAAACCTAAATGCAATTTCATTAATGCAAGATGGGTATGTGTAGGATCATCATGGAGAAAATAGGACCTTAAGTGCCAATGAAAATTCAGAAAATTAGAGTAAGGAAACTTGACCTAAAAATCTCAATTAGTTATCTATATTATTTCAAAAATATGTAAGAATATAATCTATAGCAAGTTAAATGTAGTTTATAAAATACTAGGTTTATTTTTATTTTTAAATGTATTTGGTGAGAATTTGAAATTTCAATGCAGTAGTACTTAAATTTTAGGGAAAAAATAAGTAGTAGGTGTCTGTCTGACCACCCTAACCACAATAAAATTATAATATTTTTTTAATAATATTTTAGATATAAGTAGAGGACTCATGTCCCGATGTGATGCATATGTTTTTGTAATTTATTTCTAGGTACATAATTAATTATGATTTAAATATAAAAATTGGTATGTCTCACCACCTTAACTTGGTCAAAACTTCATGAAATTCATTTTTTTTTAATCCTATAGTATGTGAAGCATACAATGTGATGCATGTTTCAGATTCAAAAAATGTGATACCATTTGAAAGCTAGAGATGTTTTTCATTCAGCCTATCAAAAAGGACATTAGTCATAATTCAAATAGAAAATGAATAAAAAATATTTATTAAATTAAAAGTAAAGCATGATTTATATTGGCGGAAAGCTAAGAATCTCCTTTGAAAACCCTTTTCATTTCATCAATTTTGGGTAAAAAAAAGTCATCAACTACATGGGCCATAATATCACTTACATATCACCAATTTTTGGCCCATCATGATCCTACACATACCCAGATGCAAGAAACCCTAGATGCACAATGCAATGAATGCAATCTAGGTCTGGGACTCTAAAGGATTCCAAATCAAAAAAAAGGAAGAATGCTCAAACAAATTCAGGTTTACCAAAATGAACCAAAGATAAAATAGGGGGGATGAAAGGGGGTACCTTTTCCTCCTATTCTATCTAGGTCATTGAAATATGTCCTAATAACCCTAATAGGATTGACTATCAGCCTCTCAAGGTGAGACAATACACAATTAGGAGGACTTAGGAGGGGGTGTTCGTTGGATTTAAGGGGTTCAACACCAAGCAAATGCTTGGAAAAGATAATGTTTGAAAACACACTATGATATGAAAACAACCTAAAATGAGCTAAATGAGAGATGTAAATACTAAAAATGAGCAACTCCAAGTTAGGGTATGTGTACCTGGGAAGCCTAGAGATGCAATTAAGATTCTGGAAATGTAAAAAAACTATGAAAAATATGCCTTGGAGGACTAAGATTCCCAATATGGTGTTTTAGTCTCACTACTATTTTTTGGGGTCAACATAGAATCTTCAAATGGTAGAAAAAAATCTTGAAGAATCTCAGAAAAAATATGTTCTGGAGGACTAAGATGTCGAAGATGGTGTTTTAGTCCCACTCTAAGTTTTTGAAAAGTTTGAATGTGGTCCTGAGCTCCTAGATCTTAAATTGCTTCCTTTTGAATCTTAGGTTTTGAAACAACCAGATCTAACCTGTAGGAGAAATTCAATGAAGATGACAATTTTTCAATGCAACTTTACAACTTTGATAACTCTTCACTCCGAGTGATTTTAAAGTATTGAACCTAAACCTGCAAACACAAAATGGACAAGATGGGGAAAAATTGTTGATTGTTAGTGAATGGGGGTTTTCCTTTGTAAAACCCCTTGTTGGTAGTTAAACCTTGAAATGAAATAGAAACGATGAAGTAAATGGTGAATGAACAACATGCAATGCTATAACTCACCAAACCCTTGTAAAAATTGTAAACTTGTGTGAAATGGCTACACTGGATATGGATCTTGAAATGCTTACTTGCTTAGATCAAAACCCTACATCACAAATGTTATCACAACAACACACATGATGCAAGAATAGCCTTTGACATGATTGGTGAGTCTTGATGTTGGCTCCAAATACTTGATGATTTCCTCTTGAATGTTCTTGTGAACTTAATTTGACTATAGTGAATTCTCTCACAAAAGACTTGGATTTCTTAGGATGAAAATAAATGAATGAACCTTATATTTATATTTATCTATGCATAATATTATAAATTGTCTCATTCCAAGCCGATATATGAATTCATTAAATGAAGGAGGTTAAATCCCACCATAATTTGAATTTAAATCTAAAAAATAACTCAAGGACTAAGATGCCCTAGGTGGCGTCTTAGTCCCAAGTGATGAAACTTAGGCCACGGACACCAAAAGGGGGCAAAAATAAGATACCTCAAAATTAAGATGCTGAGACCTTAGGGGGAAAATGACACCCTTTTTGGTGTTTTAGTCCCCACAAGAAATTAAGAACACACCAATTATAAATATTAGGAGATCACATATGCATTGGATAATGTCAGGATTAACCAAAAAAATGTGTCTTTCATAGGGCTTGTGGACACAAAATAGAACCAATTAAGCCATAAAGAAGGATAAATAAAGCAAGGCAGGCCCAAACAAGTGTGAAAATGCAAGGGTATGCATTTTACTACACTATACGATGGTCAAACATTTAAGGTGGGTATGTGCAAGATCGTCATGGAAAAAACAGGCCCTTAAGTGGTGATAAAATTCAGAAAATCAGAGTTAGGCAACTTGACATAAAAAATTGAATACGTTATCTATATTATTTTAAAAATATGTTTGAATATAATATGTAGCAAATTAAATGTAGTTTCTAAACTACTATTTTTATTTATAAAAAGAAAAATCTATTTGGTGAAAATTTGAAATTTCAATGTAGTCGTACTTAAATTTCAGGGAAAAAATAAGAAGTAGGTATTTTTCTGACCACCCTTACCACAATAAAATGATAATATTTTAGATATAACTTGTAGAGGACTCATGTCCCAATGTGATTCATATTTTTTTGTATTTTTTTTCAAGTAAATAGTTAATTATGATTTTTTTTTTACAAATTTTAAAAAATATAAAAAATCGTATGTCTAACCACCTTAACTTGGTCAAAACTTCATGAAATGGGTATGTGTAGGATCATGGTGGGCCAAAAAGTGGTGATATGTAAGTGATATGATGGCCCATGTGGCTGACGACTTTTCTTTTACCCAAAATTGATGAAACGAAGAGGGTTTTTAAAGGGGATTCTTAGCTTTCCACCAATATAAATTATTCTTTAATTTGAAATTAATAAATATTATTATTTATTTTCTATTTGAATTACAACTAAATTCCTGATTGATAGGTTGATTGAAAAACATCTATAGCTTTCAAAGGGTATCACATTTTTTGAATTTGAAACATGTGTCACATTCTATGCTTCACATATAATAGGATTATAAAGAAAAGAATTGAATTTCATGAAGTTTTGACGAAGTTAAGGTGGTTAGACATACGAGCTTTTATATTTTGTTTAAGTTGTAATAAAAAAATCATAATTAATTATTTACTTGGAAAAAAATTACAAAAAATGTGCATCACATCGGAACATAAGTTTTCTACTTATATCTAAAATATTATAAAAATATATTATCATTTTATTGTGGTTAGGGTGGTTAGATAGACACCTAGTTCTTATTTTTTCCATGAAATTTAAGTACTACTACATTGAAATTTCAAATTTTCACCAAATAGATATTTTTTTTTTATAAAAAAAACATGGTAGTTTAGAAACTATACTCAATTTGCAACAGATTCTATGCTTGCATATTTTTGAAATAATATAGTTAAATTATTCAAATTTTTATATCAAGTTGCCTAACTTTGATTTTTTGGAATTTTATTGCCACTTAAGGGCTTGTTTTTTCCATGATGATCCTGCACATGCCCAAATTCATTTTTGTTTTTTAATCCTATAGTATGCAAAGCATAGAATGTGACACATGTTTCAGATTCAAAAAATGTGATACCATTTGAAAGCTATAGATTTTTTTCAATCAACCTATCAATGAGGACTTTAGTTGTAATTCAAATAGAAAATGAATAATAATTATTTATTAAATTTCAAGTAAAGAATAATTTATATTTGTGGAAAATAAGAGAATCTCCTTTAAAAACCCTTTTCGAACAAAGTCATCAGCCACATGGGTCATCATATCACTTACATATCATCATTTTTTAGCCCATCATGATCCTGCGCATACCCAGGTCTATAACAACCCTCTTTACTATCATTTCCCTAACTATCCTTTTTTTCAAGATATTAGGGAACAAAGGAATGAAATTATGGACAATCATGACAATCACATTTGTTCTTCTCCTAGTATCTCTCCTATTTATGAGAAAGATACTTTGATGTTAGAAAATACAATTGATGAAAGTCATGGGAATCTTGATTTCCTCTCTTCTCGTAGAGAAAAAAATATTGAACAAGGAAACACCATCATTGAAAAGAAATAAAATCCAACCATCGATCATTCCCCTACTTTCAATGAAGTCATTTTGGAAGAACCAATCCTTAAATGTAAATAGAATTTGGTTTGTAGTTCTCCAAAAAAATCTCCTCCTAGGGAGGATATCATGGTCGAAGAAAATGAAATAATTTTTCCTTCCTTAGATGATGGTGAAAAAATGAATCTATATTGCCCTTTATTAGAAATACATCAAACCAAAACCATTGAGGTTATGAATGCGCAAGTGTCTATTAGATCCCTCTTGATTAATAAACCTCCTACATACCCTTTGAGACATCCTAAGAATCCCATAATTCTTCAACCGCCTTCACACATAGCACAAACTAAAAAAACTTGAATTTATCCATTACCTACCTAAGACGAACACCATTGCTCATACATATAACACTAGAAACAATCTTCAACAAAGAAAAACCCCTGCAACATACCTCCCATTGCCTAATTCTATCTTTACTGGTCCTCAGGATTCATTTGTTTGAACAAAGCAAAAAACAGTAGAATCTTACTTAACAACTAAAGAATACTCCTAAAATATCATTATGGGACCTTAATCAAGCCTCCCCTCATTATCATAGCATGATTCAAAGTTCCTTAGAACAATTTTATATCCCTTATCATGTGCAACCAAATGACATCGAAGCCCCGATTCAAGGAATAAATTCTGACATTGTTTTCCACCAAAGTGAGCTCCCTCCTTTGGACATGTAAAAAAAAATGAAGCTTTCATAATAATCTCTTCATACAAAACATCAGGCATAAAGTGAACCCTTGTTGACAATGGCTCCACTCTTAACGTGTGTAGAATAAACCTGATAGGCTTGTCATGGATAAATAAAAAATTCAATCCGTCTCTTTATCTATGAAGGGATTTGACAACATAGGAAAACAAGTACTTGATTTGATCAATAAATGCCTATTATAGCTGGAAAGGCCACTTTAGAAACACCAATCCATTTTATTCCTCATCATCTTTCATACAATATTCTTTTAGGTAGACTATCAATTCATGAAATGAATGGTGTGCCTTCTACTCTTCATTGTAGAATGAAGTATGTCTACAACAACAAAGTTTACACACTCGAATCTGACCTTGACCCAAATAGTTTTTTAAACATTTAAAAAGGAAAGGAAAATCCTTTGAAGACATTGACACCAACTACAGAAGTAGAACCCATGCAATAGCAACAAAAATGTATTTGTCCTAAACCCTTCATAATGATATCACTAGATGATTTGGGATCATTGAATTTCAAACCAACATTCATGGGAAAATAAAAAGTAGTAATGTCAACACATAATTCAGTAGACCCTTCGAAATCATCCAAATCAACCACTTTAGAACAAAAAAAAACAAATTACACATCAAATTTTGATGAACTTAATTATGAGCAACCACTAAATCCAAAAAAAATGAAGAATATTTATGGAAAATTTTATCAACTTATGAAACAACATGGATATATTGGTAAAGGATGTGACACTAGAGAACAAGGTTTATGTGTCCCTATAGAGCCTAACAAGAAAGAAAAGACTATTGGTCTTGGTTATTGTCCCTCAAAAGAAACAAACAAGCATTCACTTAATATCAACAATATCACAAAAGATTCCTCTAAGCCAAGTTCAACATTAGTGCATGTCCTAAAATCCTAGACACTAGTGGTCTTGATTGTTATCCATTGCAAGAACTGAAACAAACAAAGATATATTCGCTTAATGTCAATTTCATCTCACAAAACACTAGTCATTTGAATTCATTAGATTTTACATCCTCCTTTTAAGGTGAGAATGAAATCTCACAATCTAAAGAGTCTTGCATAAGTATGAAATATTGTACTATGCAAGAGATATCTTTGTCGCAAAATAATGAAACATCATCTACTTTTGATCAAGAGAGTATCTTATCGAGACTCCTCCAAGAACATGAAATAAATTCTACTACAAGAGTTCATTTTTCACATATCACAATGTTCATGGTCATTCTACTAATGAATGTAAGGCTTTAAGTAACAAAATTCAACATCTTAAGGATCATGGTTCTCTCCTTTATGTGGAAGCACCTAGTTCTTGTAATTGACACTTATTTTCATCATATTCAACTCATCTATGTCATGCACTGTGTGAGGGCAAGCGGTTAAGTAGGCTTATCCTCGTATGTCACTTATTTGTCTCTTTTGGCTAGTTTACCACCTTTCATGTACATATAAGAGAAAGTTTGGGGAGTGAACAACACGCCTTAAGTTGGCTCACATGTGACATAATTATTCATTACATAGCTTATTGGAAACATATGACTTGGCATAGGGATTTCTGAATAAGATTTTCATGTCTCTTTCTAATTTAAAGCAATTTCTCATAGTAATGGTGTTAGTAACCACTTTAAAGTGGGGCCATACACCGACACTCATGTTTCACTGTGCGATTTTCTTTATTCTTGCAATGCATCCTTTTCATCGTGGTGTTATTAGGCTTCATTTCCTCCAAGAGCATGATATTTATTTGATTTGTCCTCTCTTAGAGACATTAGGAACAATGTTCCCTAAGAAGAGACCTTACATGAACTAAGTAAAATACCTTTGAAAAAACCTTCCACTATTGCACGTTTACAACATTGGTTATATGGCTACCTTACATAACACACTTTTCTTGCCTCCAGTTACATCTTATTTGTTCATGAGCTCCAAGCATATGAAGTTTTTGCTTGCCTCGTGAAGTTTGAAGATCATTCTTTGTGTGGTGCCTTATCAAAGTTATCAGGAGGTATAACTTTGGTATGGTTGAATGGGAAGTCAATCCAAGGCATGACTTTCCCTTAACAACTCACATGTGTATGTGAGCACATATTAGTCGTATGTGTCTCACCTTCTTGAATTACTCACCCAGTGGACAACCAACAATTTAGTTGCCTTAGAGTGAGTGTGCATTTTTTGGACAAATAGCTTAGATCTGATCCACATTGTGTTGGACACATATTCGAGGCTTGATCAATCTCCTTTTGTTTTTTTTTTTTCTATCTTCCTTTACTCATTAACATTTCACGTTTGCATACCTTGTTTTATTGCATATCATACACCTTGTGCATGTCCTTTTGTCCTTATGTCAGTTTGACATAGGATATTGGATTCTAGGGGCTTGACCACCTCCTTTGATCCTTTTTATCACATTCTATGCTTCGCGTATTATAGGATTAAAAAAAATGAATTTCATGATGTTTTGACCAACTCAAGGTGGTCCAACATATGAGTTTTTATATTTTTAAAAAGTTTTAATAAAAAATTAATAATTAATTGTTTACTTGGAAACAAATCACAAAAAAATATGCATCACATCGGGACATGGGTCCTCTACTTATATCTAAAATATTATAAAAAATATTATCATTTTATTGTGGTTAGGGTGGTCAGACAGACACTTCTTATTTTTTCCTTGAAATTTAAGTACTACTGCATTGAAATTTCAAATTTTCACCAAATAGTTTTTTTTTTTTAAATAAACTTAGTAGTTTAGAAACTACATTTAATTTTTTACATGTTCTATTTTTACATATTTTTGAAATAATATAGATAACTTATCCAAATTTTTACGTCAAATTTCCTAACTGATTTTTTGAATTTTCATCACCACTTAAGGGCCTATTTTTTCCATGATGATCCTGCACATACCCCAATTATACATACCAAAACTTATAACATGCTAGATGAATGTACAAATAACAAGGATACCCAAAATAAGCTTTAGGAACAACAACTAGTATCAAAAGATTAGTCCTGATTTTTTTTATATTTAATTGTCTTTTGCGGATATCCCAAAAAGAAGTACTACCATATCCGGATCGAGAATAACATCCACACTACACAACATCATAGCATACGATAGGATAGATCATTTTTTTATATCATCTAGAGCATATCCTTTTGGATGCCAGGTTTTGAAATTAATGTAAACAATGCCAAATCAACAACTTCTCAACAATCTCTCCCTTTGGCATTGATGACAAAACAACATAAACTCAAAACCACAAAAACTGCAAACAAATTACTCGAAGCACTCCCCCTTTGTCAAGAAATTTCAATTCATCTTTTTTTTTAAATTTTTATCTTCATTTTCTTGCCCTTTTCACCATCAAAGGCAAAGGGCCAAATAAGAACATTTAGATAATCAAGTAAAAGTAACACTTTTCACACAAATAATTTTCTTGTACCTTTCTCTCACAATTGGAAGAATCATCTTCCAAGCTTGCACTATAGAATATATTCTAGCACACATACTATCCTGTTGAACCAACAACCCAAATGAAGATGATCAATTTTGAGACACACACTATTGTTGACAATCCTCTACATCAGAAAGTATCTCGGAGAGATGATCCAACCAAACCTCAAAAATTTCTTTGACTAACAAGAAAGTTTTAACCAAATCTTCCCTTAGTCTCTGAGTAGAAAATAACTTATTTTGTAGCTCACCAACTCTTATTCTTTGATTTTCTTCTTTATCTTTGAAGAAGTCAAAACACTTCCCAATATCATTCAATAGCTTCAATTCTTATTCGAAAATTATCAACAATAACAGGCCATCAAAGATAGTATTTGTAAATGTCAAACATCTCCTTAATTCATTCTCTTGTCTCACCAATGTGTTTGGATAACGTTTTTCTCATTCTGACACACCTTCTTTCAATCATATCTTAGATTTATGTCCTTCAGATCCTTCCTGCAACAACCTTTCTTCAACAACTTCTACTAGATCATCCAGTAACGAGCTAGAAATAAAAGAAGCAACAATACCCCTTTTGAGTAGATAATCAACCAAGGTGTCTTGAATTCTAGGCCTATTGATAAAAGAGTAGGAATTTCACATTTCACCAATCATTTTCATATCACCCTCATGGGTGATCCCACAATACTAGTTTATAATTTTTGGCCAAGCTAGACACTGAACTGATTTTTTCTAACTAAACCTTTAGTTTCAGACACCTATAGCGGCAAAACAGTGAGGAATTTGAAGATGATGCAAACTAGTGATTTGTGAAATTTTGTGTGTAGATTCTAAATATATTTTTTTCAAAAAATTTGGAATCAGATTGCACTATTTTTTCCATCTCCTTCAAAAACTATTTTTTTCAGTAAACACCATTTTTAAGGAGTGACGCTCACCGTATAACACAATTCTTTTTTCCACGAAGGATAAAATTATTATTATTTTAATATATATTTGTAACTACAATATGTAGTTCTTACAATTGGTTTCATACTATTTTATTAAATATTTTTTCCCTGATCAAGTTTTGAAGTCAAACCAATTACAATTCATAGGTGAACCGTATAACACAAAGTTTTTTGTATGTATCAAAATTCTTTTTTTTTTGTTGGATCGAGGACTTCAATATCCAGTGTACTCATATTTAAAAAAATAAAAATGATAATCTTCCATATTTCCACATGTTTAGAATAGAGAACTTGATTTCCAATGAAAAACCTACATTCACAAGAAATAAAAAGTAAATATAATAATTAAATTAAATTTATTTAAAAACATACTTTTTGGGAAGCTTATAATAATGCTACATACTTACAGAAATAATTTTTAATTAAATTCATTTGATCCCCCAAAAGGTAAATCAAAAGTGGTTTTTTATCATCATTTTGATAGGTGTAAAGGGGACTCAATTATAGGTATGGTTTACAACTAGTGGGGTTCTTTCCAAGGGGTTTTCATCTAAGTTGATTTGATCAAACCTTCTTCGATTGGAATCCTTAAAATGGAAATTTTGAAGGCTTAAATCATTATATTTTTAAAAAATATGTGATTTCAGCAAAAATTAGAATCTCCTAGAAATTGTAAACTAGTATTGTGGGATCACCCTCATCCAACATGGAACAAACATCATTTATACGAGGTAAAGACACTTCTTCCTTCTCCTTCTCTTCTGAGATTGTGATGACATATTTTGTGTTAATTTTCATCCTTTTAGGTTCTATTGGGGAAACACCAATAGCAACCTCTAATTCATAGGAAAACAAGTACTTGGTGTGATCAAGAAATGCCTATTATAGCTAGAAAGGCCACTTTAGAAACACCAATCCATTTTATTCCTCACGATATTTCATATAATATTCTTTTAGGCAGACAGTCGATTCATGAAATGAATGGTGTGCCTTCTACTCTTCATTGTAGAATGAAGTATGTCTACAACAACAAATTTTACACACTCAAATCTGACCCTAACCCAAATAGTTGTTTAAACATTTAAAAAGGAAAGGAAAATCATTTGAAGACATTGACACCAACTACATAAGTAGAACCCATGCAATAGGAACAAAAATATAGCTGTCCTAAACCCTTCATAATGATATCATTAGATGATTTGGGATCATTGAATTTCAAACCAACATTCATGGAAAAATATAAGATCATAAAAGACTCTGAAAAGGGAAAATAAAAAGTAGTAATGTGAACACATAATTCAGTAGACCCTTCGAAATCATCCAAATCAACCACTTTAGAACAAAAAAAAACAAATTACACATCAAATTTTGATGAACTTAATTATGAGCAACCACTAAATCCAAAAAAAATGAAGAATATTTATGGAAAAGTTTATCAACTTATGAAACAACATGGATATATTGGTAAAGGATGTGATGCTAGAGAACAAGGTTTATGTGTCCCTATAGAGCCTAACAAGAAAGAAAAGACTAATGGTCTTGGTTATTGTCCCTCGAAAGAAACAAACAAGCATTCACTTAATATCAACAATATCACAAAAGATTCCTCTAAGCCAAGTTGAACATGAGTGCATCGTAAAATCCTAGACACTAGTGGTTTTGATTGTTATCCATTGCAAGAACTGAAACAAACAAAGAAATATTCGCTTAATGTCAATGTCATCTCACAAAACACTAGTGATTTGAATTCATTAGATTTTACATCCTCCTTTCAAGGAGAGAACGGAATCTCACAATCTAAAGAGTCTTGCATAAGTATGAAATATTGTAGTAAGCAAGAGATATCTTTGTCACAAAATAATACTTTTCATCAAGAGAGTATCTTATTGAGACTCCTCCAAGATCGATTTAGATCTATCCCTCCAAGAACATGAAAGAAATTCTACTACAACAGTTCATTTTTCACATATCACAATGTTCATGGTCATTCTACTAATGAATGTAAGGCTTTAAGTAACAAAATTCAACATCATAAGGATCATGGTGCTCTCCTTTATGTGGAAGAACCTAGTTCCTCTAATTGAAACTTATTTTCACCCTATTCAACTCATCTATGTCATGCACTATGTGATGGCAAGGGGTTAAGTAGCCTTGTCCTCGTATGTCACTTATTGTATCTTTTGGCTAGTTGAACACCTTTCATGTACATATAGGAGAAATATTGGGAAGTGGACAACTCGCCTTAAGTTGGATTGCATGTACCATAATTATTCATGACATAGCTTATTGGAAACATATGACTTGGCATAGGGATTTTTGAATAAGATTTTCATGTCTCCTTCGACTTTAAAGAAATTTCTCATAGTAATGGTGTTAGTAACCACTTTAAAGTGGGGCCATACACCGACACTCATGTTTCATTGTGCGATTTTCTTTATTCTTGAAATGCATCCTTTTCATTGTGGTGTCATTAGGCTTGATTTCCTCCAAGCGCATGATATTCCTTTGATTTGTCCTCTCTTGGAGACATTAGGAACAATGTTCCCTAAGAAGAAACCTTAAATGAACTAAGTAAAATCCCTTTTAAAAAACCTTCCACTATTTCATATTTACAACATCAGTTATATGGCTACCTTACATAACACACTTTTCTTGCCTGTAGTTCCATCTTATTTGTTCATGAGCTCCAAGCATATGAAGGTTTTGCTTGCCTTGTGAAGCTTGAAGATCATTTTTTGTGTGGTGCATTATCAAATTTATCAGGAGGTATAACGGGAAGTCAATCCAAGGCATGACTTTCATTTAAAAACTCACATGTGTATGTGAGCACACACTAGTCGTATGTGTCTCACCTTCTTGGATTACTCACCCAGTGGACAACCAGCAATTTAGTTGCCTTAGAGTGAGTGTGCATTTTTTGGACAAATAGCTTAGATCTGATCCACATCATGTTGGAAAAATTTTCGAGTTTTGATCAATCTCTTTTTATCTTTTCATTTTTCTATCTTCCTTTAGTCATTGACATTGCATGTTTGCGTACCTTGTTTTGTTGCATATCATACACCTTGTGCATGTGCTTTTGTCCTTATGTCGCTTTGACATAGGATCTTGGATTTTGGGGTCTTTACCACCTCCTTTGATCCTTGTTATCCTAGACCATCCACATTGGTACACTTGGACCCCTCTTGAACGTTTACTTTAGTGTGAGTTTGAAGCAAGCTCATCCTCTCACTAAAGTGGAGGCTAAATGTGGCAATGAAAAAATTACACCTTTTTCCTTGCTTGATTTGGGAATAATTAATGATAGATTAGACTTGATATCATCTTGATCTAGTGTTGTGATGTGTCTTAAACATCCACATTAGGTTTTGGGCCCTTTTTAAGCTAAATAAACCTAAATTCTACTTAATTTAGTGTTGTAAAGTGTATTTATTTATACCTTCATATTAAATTTAGGAGGCTTGAAAACTAAATTGATCTAATCTAGTGTTGTAATGTGTTGTACACATTCACATGGGATTTTGGGCCCTTCGAAGCTGAATTGACTTGATTTTTCCTTAATTTGATGTTGTAAAATGTATTTATTTACACTTTCAAATTGAATTTTGGTCCCTCTTACATTTATGACCTTAATATAATCATTAATAGGGCCCTAATACTGTTTATTGTGTATCTAGATAACTCAGAGGGGGGTGAATCAATTATCATAAAATAGTTTGCTTGACTTTACTTAATCCTGAGAAATATTAAATCAATTAGATAATTAAAATAGATATGAGCATGAAAGCACATAACAACACCATGCACAATGAACATTAGAATTTATGTGGAAAGACAAGAAGGGAAAAAACAAAAAGAATGCTAATTCTCAATTCTAGAACATTAGTTAAGTTGATTTTTACATGGGCTCACTAACAAAATTATCACTACAAGTAAGGATGACTATCGATGGGCTAAATACCTGACTAATACTAAAACATATGATTACAAAATAGATAAAATATGAACTAATGAAGTTGCATGTACTTATGCATGAAGTCACTTATTCTTAAGAGCACAATATTTGTCTGTAATAGATTCAGCCAAGAATATTCTGCCCACCTTCCTTGCACAACCTCTGTAATACAAATCACTTCTTCCTGACACTTGCCTTTGATTCATTCTCTTTTTATTGGCACATAACCCTTCATAATCTTTTCTCTGTTCGTTACATCGGGACATGGGACCTCTATTTATATCTCAAATGTTATAAAAAAAAATTATCATTTTACTGTGGTTAGGGTGGTCAGACAGACACTTCTTATTTTTTCCTTGAAATTTAAGTACTACTGCATTGAAATTTCAAATTTTCACCAAATAGTTTTTTTTTTTTAAATAAACCTAGTAGTTTAGAAACTACATTTAATTTTCTATAGGTTATATTCTTACATATTTTTTAAATAATATAGATAACTTATTCAAATTTTTACGTCAAGTCCTAACTCATTTTTTTAATTTTCATTGCCACTTAAGGGCCTATTTTTTCCATGATGATCTTGCACATACCTCAATTATACATAGAAAAACTTATAACATGCTACATGAATGTAAAAATAGCAAGGATACCCAAAATAAGCTTTAGGAACAACAACCAATATCAAAAGATTAGTCTTGATTTTTTTGTATTTAATTGTCTTCCATGGATGTCCCAAAAAGAAGTAGTACCATGTTCAGATCGAGGATAACATCCACACTACACAAAATCATAGCATACGATAGGATAGATCATTTATGTATATTCTCTAGAGCAGAGCCTTTTAGATCCTAGGTATTGAAATTAATGTAAACAATTCCAAATCAACAACTTCTCAACAATCTCTCCCTTTGGCATTCATCACAAAACAACATAAACTCAAAACCATAAAAACTGCAAACAAAATACTCGAAGCACTCCCCCTTTGTCAAGAAATTTCAACTCCTCTTTTTGTTTTTATTTTTCTCTTCATTTTCTCCCCCTTTTCACCATGAAAGGCAAAGGGCCAAATAAGAAATTTACATAATCAAGTAAAAATAACACTTTTCACACAAATAATTTTCTTGTACCTTTCTCTGACAATTGGAAGAATCATCTTCCAAGCTTGCACTACAGAAAATATTCTGGCACACATACTGTCATGTAGAACCAACAACCCAAATGAAGATTATCAGTCTGGAGACAGACACTATTGTTGACAATCCTCTACATCATAAAGTATCTCAAAGAGATGATCCAACCAAACCTCAACAATTTCTTTGACCAACAAGAAATTTTTAACCAAATCTTCCCTCAATCTCTGAGTAGAAAATAACTCATTTTGTAGCTCACCAACTCTTATTCTTTGATTTCCATCTTTATCTTTGAATAAGACAAAACACTTCCCAATATCATTCAATAGCTTCAATTCTCCTTCAAAAATTATTAACTATAACAGGCCATCAAAGATAGTATTTGTAGATGTCAAACATCTCCTTAATGCATTCTCTTGTCTCACCAATGTGTTTGGATAACGTTTTTCTCATTCTGATACACCTTCTTTCAATCATATCTTAGATTTATGTCCTTTAGATCCTTCTTGCAACAACCTTTCTCCAACAACTTCTACTAGATCATCCAGTAATGAGTTAGAAACAAAAGAAGCAATGATACCCTTTTTGAGTAGATAATCAACCAAGGCATCTTGAATTCTAGGCCTATTGATAAAAGAGTAGGAATTCCACATTTCACCAATCATTTTCATATCACCCTCATGGGTGATCCCACAATACTGGTTTATAATTATTTGCCAAGCTAGACACTGAACTGATTTTTTCTAACTAAATCTTTACTTTCGGACACCTATAGTGGCTAAATAGTGACGAATTTGAAGATGATGCAAACTAGTGATTTGTGAAATTTTGTGTGTACATTCTAAATATATTTTTTTCAAAATTTTTGGAATCAGATTGCACTTTTGTTTCCATCTCCTTCGAAAACTATTTTTTTCACTAAACACCACTTTTAAGGAGTGACGCTCACCCTATAACACAATTTTTTTTCTACGAAGGATAAATTTTTATTTATTTTTAATATATATTTGTAAGTACAATATCTAGTTCTTACAATTGGTTTCATAGTGTTTTATTAAATATTTTTTCCTTAATCAAGTTTCAAAGTCAAACCAATTACAATTCAGACATAGGCGAACCGTACAACACAAAGATTTTTGTATGTATCAAAATTCTTTTTTTTTGTTGGATCAAGGACTTCAATATCTGGTGTACTCATATTTAGAAAAAATAAAATAATAATCTTCCATATTTCCACATGTGCAGAATAGAGAGCTTGATTTTCGGTGAGAAACCTACATTCAAAAGAAATAAAAAGTAAATATAATAATTAAATTAAATTTATTTAAAAATATACTTTTTGAGAAGCTTATAATAAATACTACATACTTACAAAAATTAAATTTTAAATAAATTCATTTGATCCCCCAAAAGGTAAATCAAAAGTGGTTTTTTATCATCATTTTGATAGGTGTAAAGGAGACTCAATTATAGGTATGGTTTACAACTAGTGGGGTTCTTTCCAAGGGGTTTTCATCTAAGGTGATTTGATCAAATCTTCTTCGATTGTAATCCTTAAAATGGAAATTTTGAAGGCTTAAATCATTATATTTTTAAAAAATATGTGATTTCAGCAAAAATCAGAATCTCCTAGAAATTGTAAATTAGTATTGTGGGATCACCTTGATCCAACATGGAACAAACTTAATCTATATCAGGTAAAGACTCTTCTTCCTTCTCCTTCTCTTCTGAGATAGTGATGACATATTTTGTGTTAATTTTCATCCTTTTAGGTTCTATTGGGGAAACACCAATGACAACCTCTAATTCATTCTTATCGGAGGAGGAACCCTCCTCAAACTAAGTGATAGGTGTAGCACTAGAAACTATTACATCGGAGCACAAATGCCTTTGCAAGGATGATAAATAAAATTTGTATGCATTTTATTTATCTTCCATAAATTTAAAATATCTATAAACTTTCTTTTTGACAAAGATGTCAGACTTCCACTTGATATTCTCCTTTGATGGTAACAAATTCAGAAAGTAGAATACTAAACACATGAATAGACAGCCAAACCAGAAGGGATAACTCTCAACCAAAGACATTTTGACATTCTCAATTAGGTTTTCCATTACCAAGATACATAGATCAAATTGTTGATTTTCCTTCACCATCGTATGTGTGATACAAAGCAATCGTAGATGTAGAACCTTCATGATTTTGGAAATAGATTTTGTAATTGATACCATAAGCAACATACCTTTCTACTAGATCATAAATCATATTTATTAGTATATCTTGGGGGTATTTTTCAATACTAGTAAGCTCCTTCATTTCTATGTATTTCACTATCTTCTTCCTAGGGAGATCACCATCTACACAATCTAGTAATGACTTCAATGGCTTCCATAGTGATCAGATAGGGTTTGTCCAAAATGATGCTTCCATTCTTGAATCAAATCAACAGGAACAAGATATAATCATTGTGAGAAATCAAGGGGAATTCTCCCCATAGATCCATACCCAAGGCTCTTACATTCTATAATCTATCAATCTTCAACCTTAGTTCCATTTCCTTCATCTTTCAATGATCAAATTCATCCAACTCTACTCCCTTTAGCCTCAACAGAATACCACCACTAGATTCACTATTAACCAACACAGATTCCATCTTCACAATTAGCTCCTTCAATCCCTTTATCACTCAATGAAAACCTCTTCTTCTTCTTTGAAAAATGTGAGAAATCATTTGAAACTCCACCTTTCATCCTTAATTACTCATGATGATTTCTCTACAAAAATTTTCATCGATGGATCCATCAATTGTACTTTGATTTTCAATTAGCCGGGTTAAGATTCATCATACATCACCAATCAGATCAAACTTAGTCATTCTAAAAACACATCAATATTACTTCAGAGAGGGGGAACTAACAGGATATATATTGCAAAACTCCCCCTAAGTGAGGGCAGTTGGCTCAAATTCTAGTAGAGCTTGTACCGAGATCTACTACCACATAAGAGCTTCTCACACTCATTTCCTTTCTCTTCCAAACCATGAGGATATTCCTCTTATATTCATGTAATTTTTCAACCTTATTTTTATTTTAAGACTTTCTCAGAGCCACATATCTACATGTGTTAGCATCATGTCTAGATTGATTGCACTTGTAACATATTTTCATTGAGTTCACTGAGTGAACCCTAGATTTGCACTGATTAGCTTTGTGACTATAACCATGGCATAAGTAGAAATAACCTTGAAAGAGATTATTCATTCCATTCCTTCTATTTGTATTAGATAATTGAATTCTACAATGACTTGCTTTGTGACAAACTTGTGATAGTTAAAGTATTGAATAATTGGTTCCTCTTGCTTCTACACTCTACAAACTTATTTCCAAATTTTTTTCATAGAAAACAATGACCATTAAATGATAAGTACCTTTAACAATTTGGTTCTCTGATTGAAGGTCTTTTTGTAGGTATTCTAGAGTTCTAAACCTTTCTTGTTACAACACAACTCGCTTCAACTTCAACTACTTTGTCTGTACTATTAGTATTCTGATTTGAGAATTCACCTGATAATCCAAGTCCTTCCTTATCCTTGTTACATTTCTGCAAGGACAAGAGTTGATACAAAATTATGCTACTTTCACATATTCTTCCTTTTGATTTAAACCTTCTTAACTCTTGATCTAATTTCTCATTTTCTTCCAATTTATGTTTGATGTTATCATTGAGATTTTCTTTAGTCTTCTTCCATTCTTCCATTTTTTGTTAGATGGTATATTCAAGATTTTCTTTAGTCTTCTTCCATTCTTCCACTTTTTGTTTGATGGCATCTTTGAGACTTTCTTTAGTCTTCTTGCATTCCTCCAACCATAGCTTTAGATTCACAATAGTTTCCTTTAAGTTCTTTAATTCCTCACTGACCTCTTTGTGTCTTGCTTTGAATTTCTAGATTTTATCCCTTAGCTTTGAGATGCAATTACTTGCCTCATTGATTTTTTCTTTAAATTTCTCATTTTCAGATTTCGTGCTTTCCCTATCATCTAACATTATCTTCAGTTATTCATCAAAGTAATAATCTCCTTCCATCTATTCAAACTGCCAAGATCTCCCTCAAGCAGTTAAGCTCTATCTACAAGGGACCGGGCTCTAATACCAATTGTTGAATAGTCTAGATAACTGAGAGGGGGCGAATCAGTTATCCTAAAAGAATTTTCTTAACTTTACTTCATCTGCAACAATCCTAAATCAATTGGATAATTAAAACATGTATGAGCATGAAATCACATAACAACACCATGCACAATGAACACCAAAATTTACGTGGAAACCCAAGAAGGGAAAAACCATAGAAAATGCTAACTATCAATTATAGAACACTAGTTAAGGTGACACCGGTTATGGTGATTTTTACAAGGGCTCACTGCCAAAATTATCACTACAAGTAAGGCTCATTGCAAGTGGGCTCACTTTCTGACTAATACAAAAAAATTGATTACAAAATAGACAAAATATGAACTGATGAAGCTGCATCTTCTTATGCCTGAATTCAGTTCTAGTTAAGAGCACAATATTTTTATGCAAGAGATCCAGTCAAGAATCTTCTACCCACCTTCCTTGCACAACCTCTACAATACAAATTACTTCTTTCTGACGCTTTCCTTCACTTCTTTGTTTGTTTCTTGTCACATAATCCGTCACACTCTTTTCTCCATTTTCACACACCACTCTACATCCCGAGAATCAAAGAGATGCTCTATATATATATACCCATAGAACATAATGATTTTTCCTATAAAAACTTGTTGGCTTGAAGAAAAACCTTGAAATATTCAATAGGGCTTAGCATGCTAACACCTAACTCAAATGATAGGCTGGACATAAATATCTTCTTACCATGTTACCATGGGACCCATAAATAGCTCATACATAAGATAAGTTCATCACCTAGCATAATTACCGAAAGAAAGCAATCTTACATGAGATATGTTCTGGAGCTGATAGGAACACCATAACCAAGACCAAATCTTGATCATCATCAACTGCAGTACTAGCCAAAGGAATGCAATTAAACATACCAAAACTTGTTACATGTTACATGAATGTCTAGATAGAAAAGATACCCAGAATAAGGTTTAGGCATCATGTCAACCAATATCAAAATATTAGTCTTCATTATTTTCATTTTAACTATCTTCCATAGACTTCCCATAAAGAAGTAATGCCATATCCAGATCAAGGATAACATCCACACTATGCAACATCATAGCATACGATAGGATAGATCATTTTTGTATATCATCTAGAGCACAAACTTTTGGATCCCAGGTTTTGACATCAATGAGCATAGATGTTGTTGATTTTTGTCATTAATGGTTGTCATTGGTTTCAACATATCTTGGTTGATTGATTAAGGTTTCATTTTGATGCTTTGGTGATCTAGATTGGGGTGCTCTGGATGTTGTGCTGTGATGATCTATCTTTGGTCATGCTTGTCTTGGTCCCACTCATTTTGGAACATTATGAGATACACTCTTATGGGTCTGGACCAATCTAGAAATTGGTTAACATGCCACGAAACATTGTTTTCATTGTAACATGTATATTCTATTCTTTTGTTTTGATTATCATGGCTAATATATATCATGTTGATTTGAGCGAGGAGGTTCTATATGGTCCACATTCCAATCCTTTCCACCATGGGAATTTTTTTATGGTGACCTAATTCAAATTGTGTTTGGCCAACTTAGGAGATTATGAAGGCATGAAATGGTATAAGTAAAATTTGATTCTATTCGATGAAAGAAAGTGTGGTGAATGCGAATCTAAATATATAGATATTGTCAAGTATGTGAAAGTATACAACTAGATGAAAAAAACAATGAGGTTCTTTCGGTGTGACTATTGGTGACAGTTATTTTCAGCAGTGGATCACCTTGCATCATTCTTTTGGTAGTGAGCCTTTTTCTTTTGGCAGTGAGCCCTTGTAAAATTCACCTTAACTGGTGTTCTATAATTGAGAATTCACATTCTCTGTGGCCTTTTCCTTCTTGGGTTTCCACATATATTTTAGTTTTCATTGTGCATGGTTTTGTTATGTTCTTTCATTTTCATATCTATTGTAATTATCTGATTGATTAAGATTGCTCTAGATTAAGTCAAGAAAATTGTGTTATGATAATTGATTCGCCCCCCTCTCAATTATCTAGATTGTTCAAAAATTGGTATCAAAGCCTTGGTTTCTTGAAGGAGAGCTTAAACTCTTGAGGTAGATCTGATGGTGCACAAACTAACAATCCCTGTGTTTGATGGATCTTTCTACAGTTTTTGGAAAGTACGGATGAGAGGTTACCTTATTTCTCTAGGCTCCAATACGTGAAAAGTTGTAAAGACAAAATATGTTGTATCGACAAATGGTCCTAATACTACGAATGATATTTTAGCTAATGAATAAAATCAAAAAGAAAAGTATGCAATCTATAACTTGCTTTGTGTAAGACTAATTTAACAATATTTATTTCATTGAGCACTGCTTATGAAGTATGGGAAAATTTGAAAGAAATCTATGAATGAAATGATAGATTCAAATTATTAAAGAAGCTGCCAGCTAAGCACAAATATGGAAACTTGAGGATGGAAGAAGGTGAAGATATAAAAATCTACTTTCAGAGAGTTGATAGTGCAGTAAATGAAGTCAAAAATCAAGGAGGCACTCTAACAGATGAAGATGTTATGAAGACGATTCTGATGACCCTACTAGAGAGCTATAGTGAGAAGATCTCAGCTATTGAGGAAGTTTATGATCTGAAGAACTTCATCAGAGAGCAATTATTTGGCACCTTGACTGCATTTAAGATGAGAAAATTTGGAAAAGAAAAGGAGAAATCTGAAACATCCTTCAAAACCACAAAAAAAGAAGAAGATCTAAATAGTGAAAGTTCAAATGAGTTGGAAGAAAACTTCACAAGAAAACTTAAGAAAGGTACCAGAAACTACAAAGGTATGTTACCTCTTAAACTTTTTAGATGTGGAAAGATTGGTCATTTAGCAACTAGGTGTCTAGAAAAAGGAACAAGACAATAGTTTAAAAGAATCAATAAGAAGGCCTATTATGTTAACTAGAATGCTAGTATTTGAGATGATGAATCAAATCAAGAGGATTGTTTATTTTTGGTGGAAAAGGATGAACCTATATTTGATATCTCTAATATTTGTCTAGAATCTAGTGATAACACTGAAGTTGCATTATCTGTTAAAAGAAACAGAGATGGATGGTTGATTGATAGTTGATGTTCGAATCATATGACCACTTATATAAGTAACTTTGTGAAGCTTGAGAAATATGATGGAGGTTCTATTAGATTTGGAGATGATAAAACAACACAAATTGTTAGAATTGGTTCTATTACCTTTGATGGAAAACATAACACTTCGAATATTTAGTATGTGAAGCGTTCATATCATAATATTTTGAGTGTTGGATAGATGTGCAAGAATCGCTATATTGTTGTATTTCAGGATGATGGTTGTGAGATCTAGAAAAGTTCCAGAACTATTATTGCAGTAGGTAAAAGGAACAAGTGGGAATATGTATCAACTGGAAGGAGCTACAAATAGATTCTTATTATCTCAGTGCATTGATAGTTGGCTCGAGCACTAGAAGATGTCACATAAAATTTGGCAATTTGGTAAGGATAAGTTCAACAAGAGTAGTATGAGACTTGCCAAGACTAACCAAAATAGATAGCATTATCTACAAAGGATGTCAAGGAAAATAGACTAGAGGAACATTATGAGGAAAGGAAGAATCATCTACTAGATTTTTGGACCTAGTACAAGATGGCACCTTGAAATTTTCAAAACTTGACGTGCTTATATCTCTTTAATGCATCCACAGAGCCTAGGCTTGCATCTTGCTGAATATGCCCCGAGGGCCCTCTTTGCCGATTAATATTTTGTAACTCAAAGCTCATATTAAATATCCCCTTGGCAAGCATATTCATTTGGCATATGGTAACATGTCTACTCAGTTTCATCCTCTGAGGATGAGTTCTAATGGGTTATCTAATTGTTTTCTGACTACGCCTTGGCCAAAATTGGTGTTTCAGAAAGTTTTGAACTTTGCAATTCTAAGGGAAACCCATCCGTCATTTTGTTCCAAAACATCTCCAGCTCTATATTTGTTAAAATCTAAGATCATATGATGCATTATTTTAATGCATTTCAATTATGACAAAGGCATCTGACATGCCAGTTTACAAAGAAGGTCCTAAAAATCTCTCGATGATGTAAGTTTTGAAAAAAAGGGTTTTCTCTAAATAATTAACAATGTCCCTATGCAAAAATTCATGGCTCCAAGTGGTACCATTTGTGAGCGGCAATTTTTCACCATTTCGCTAGTAAAAAAATTATTTTTTCCTCTTTGCAACTTCAAAATTTTGAAAGATTTAAAGAATTTTTGGTGTTTTAAATGTTAGGGGGGTTCTTTGAAAGCATTTTTAGATATTTCAATATGAAATTCAAGTCAAAATTTACACCCAAAGCCTTTACCTGCTAGCCCGCCAGAATTTCAAAGAGGTTTTGAGAAGGGTGTAGGCTGGCAAGGAAGCCACTTTTTGGCTCTTTTGAGGCTGCACAATTCTTGTTTATGGATTAAATAAGTTTTCTATCCCTATTTGAACACTTAGGGAAGGTTTTGGAGCATTCAAATTGAAGAAATTGGCTGATATGATGCTCTAAAATACTCAAAAAATGACTTACATGATTACAAATCCATTTGCAACCATTTATCACACCTTGGAAATGTTTCTAATGTTGTTTGAATAGTTTTCAAACTTCCATTCAAGACAAAAACGCCAAAAAATCATTTCTAATGACTGGCACATGGTTCTTTTGCAATGACAGTCATTTAAATGTTCTCTTTATATTGAAAAGTGAAAGAGGGAGATCTGAAATTTGTTTCAAGTAAGAATGGTGATGTAAAAGTTGGAAGCTCAATTAAGAAAAAAATTGGTTGCAGGTAGAATGAATATGCAAGTGGTTGCAGGATAAGAATTTGACAGAATGTCAAACCATTTGGAGATGAAATGGCTACATATTTTCCATTTAAATTAAATGTCAAGTTAATTGAAGGTAGTCAAAGATTAAATTGAAGGCTTTGTGGATTAATTTTCAAATTTAAAATGCAAGATGAAAGCAAATAATAACTACCAGTAAGTCGGTTTTTACCCAGGAGTGATATTTTTCACTTGCAAGTTTTAATGAAGCCAATAAATGACTTTCTATAGGCAGGGTAAAAAGATGCACATGATTTGCAAGTGAAGACAAAGAAGAGGGAAAATGGAAAGTAAAGAAGCATTTTCTAAATGCCATTCTGTTACAGAATCAAGGGAGCTAAAGATGCCATGTGTCAACAGTGGATTCTTTTTAGGGATTCTATCTTCTCTTCTCTTTTCTCTTAAAATATAATTTATGCTTTGATTTGGAAGGGTTCCAGTTTTCTCCAGGTTTGAAGATATTGTAATTTATGTACACATAGTTATCTCTAGGCTAGGATTTCTTTGAATTTTAGATTTCCAATGGTGTAATTCATTTATGTGAATGGCAAGAAAATCAATTTGCAAATCATTAAAATGTCATACTGTAATGTCTCTTGAATGTATCCATTATATTTTTTTATCACAGTAAACAAGGATTATAATGGTTTTTGTTGCATATTTTATTCAATAAATGTTTGGATTGATGGCTTTTGTTCAAAGAATAGAATAAGTGTTATTTCAGTCAAATATTGAATATACTATGATGCATTCAGGATCTATAAGAATGTTGCAGATATGTCCTTAAGAGACCTCATTATTGTAATGTAGTAATGACTTAATGGTCACTGGTTTTGTGTTCAGGCTATTACTAGATGGGTATTTCATTTTGACTCTATTATGGACAAGGCAGTGGTCTAGTGTTTTCTTTTGTGCAATTTCTGCAGGGAATCACCGTTTAAATCCTCAATGAATCTTTTCCATTTTCAATTCTAATTTATTAGGTTTTTTGAATCTTCATGGAGATTAAAAAACACAAGGGTTATGATTGAGAATGATTCTCTTGTGACTTTTGTGTGTAATTGAAGTGGAGATGTCTCTTAAATTATCGATTCTCAGTGTTGATTGAAGGTGAAAAGGGATTATATTTGAATGTAATGAAATGTATAAAATCATTTATACATTTATCTAAGAATCTTCCACATGTTAGAAATTTGTAATGTATTGTGATGGGACTTTTAAATATTTGTCAAACTTTTGTTTGGTTTTAGGTGTGTTTGTTCATCTTTGGTAAATGGGGGGTTTAATGTTCAGGGTTTAGGGTTTTTTTACCCGTGTTAAAATTGATTTTCACTAATTAAACCCTTACGTTATATTTTCCTCTTGAGCTGTTATTGGGGGTTACCGGTCTCTTATGTCATCCAATTGAGCATTGCCTTTTCATACTATTACTGGCCCCTTCACCTAACCTATTGGTCCTTTCTTTCCAAAGGGTGGATTTCCCTTATGTTTAAACATGGGCCTAAAATTTTGTGCCTCTAAGGGTTTTCTTTTCCCATTCTCCTAGCTAGCTCCATTGTCATAAATAACTTTTCCATATGCCATTTGGTGGGCCGTTGGATCATGAGGGTTAGATCTGGACCATTCCTTGTAGACCTCTTAAGGTTTCCTACTAATGTCACTAAAGTGGTGCGAGGTATGCGAGATGCCACCATTTGTCGAGTATGGTGGGGTGGGGCCTATCCCTATGCGCCAACAATGACAAGTGGATATCATTTTAATAGTGGATGTTTAATGACAGGGATTAATGATGACTATTCCTCATAGGCCTTGCATGATAGGATTAATTTTCTTGAAAATGATGTGAGGTGTGCAAGATGGTGACACGTTGCTTGGCTCTACATTACAAGGTGGCTAGATAGGGCCTACTGCCTAGTTGCAAGTTTCTGATTGCGAGGGGTGTGATTGGTTGTTGGGTTTTCAAAGTGGTGATATGGATTTTTCAATGATCTTTGACTTGATCTGCATCATCCGACATGCCATATCTTTTCACATTGATGGTTTGAATTCAAAAAATTATAATTCACCCATGTGAGGATTATTTGCGCTCTACAGGTTATTCTCATTAATGGCGTAGATCTTTCAATGGATCTCATCCTAATTTCCTTGCGTGCGAGCGATATCCACTTGATAATGCAATGATGGGTTGTACACCATTTTCCATGAGCTCATAACTATTTGGTGGTGGAAACATCAACCACTAATCACTCACTTGCTCACACTACAATTTGAGCAATTAATGTTCCATGCACCGGCTTGCTCAATAAATGGTTGCTAATTTTCTCATCAGTATCATTGCATTTTGAGTTTGTTTGTTTGTAGGTGATTGATTTTCTTGTTGAGTTTGAGCTTGCAAATTCAATGGATAAGTCAAAATTATGACGAAGCGCCAGGATGGGTGCAGTGAATTTGCGACAGAAGGAGAAACAAACTGTTCCTGGTAATTTTTGAATAGTTGCTCAATGGGTGGATAAGAGGTCGGTGCGTTGCACATCACCTATTGAGCTCTATTCAAACTCTGGTGGTGAGGGGTCTGAAACCGATTTGGATTACCGTAGTTACCTCATGGCCTTGAATAAGGTCATGGGAGTTGACGAGGAGGTCCTCGTAGTTTCTCCAATTGTTGTGGTGGCACAGTGTGATGTTGTTGGGTTTAGTACTGGTACTGGCAAGGGTAAGGAAATGGTCTTGCTTCTTACTAAAGCAAGAACCAGGAGCGATCATCTATATCAGAGCTGTGTGGCTATTCGGGGTGTGGGGAAATGATTGGTGTTGTTGAGGTGGTGATTTTTTCCTTTTGGTTATGTTTTAGTAATTCGGGTCTGATGCAAACGTGTGCATGGGTGGCACTGCGTTTTTTGTCCTTTTTGGCTAGTTACTGGGGTGTAACAATTTTTTATTCCTTTGTGCATATTGTAGTTATTTTTTATGATGAGGATTTTTTGAAATGAATCTAAATTTCATTTGGTTAGGATAAAATTCATTTTGAAATGAACAATGGAGTCTGATGCTTGTTGCTCTCCTATTCTCTAAAGGAGATTTCATGGCTCATTGTTGGGGTCAGATTTTCTTTGTGTCCTGAAGCTTAGGCTATGTATAGTTATAATTATATTGTGGTGTCTAGAAGGTTCTAGCTTTGAAATCATTCCAGGTCGGGTGTTGTATAAGACAAGCATGGTATGATTTTTTAATGACTGATATCAATAAATCTAAAAACAATTAAGGCAATTGCTCTCCCATGTACATATCATGGATAATGAATGGATTTATCAATGGTTTCTTCATTTAGCATCAATGGTATTTTTGGATGTGTAATTCATTTTACTGCTTTAACTTAATCATTTAATCAAATGCGTGAAAAGGAGTTATAGGTCTATGATAATGTGCTTAGGATTTACTAAGGAGTACTATTTTAAAATACTGGAAAATATCATAATGTAAAGCATTATAGTGATAAGTTCAATAATATCGGGGTTATGTTTTATGTGACTCTCACCCAGTTGGATGAGGCATTGGGTAATTGATTCAAGATCCTTTTTAAGAGGCACAAGATGGTAGCTCTAAGTGTAAAGGTTTAAGATCTAAACATTTGAAAATCAAATTCTATCTCTTTTTAGATACAAATCTTATACTAAATCTACTTTCCTAGGTTTAGAAAGTTGTTATTATTCTTTGGTTTTCCAAAATTCGGATAGATGTTGCCTAGTTTCATTGATAGGAATGTATCTATGTATGGAAGTGTTCTTGAGGCATGAAGCATTTTTATGAAAATGTATAGGAAAACCCTCCCTGGTTTGAGAGAGCCAAAAGTGTAGGAGATCTTAGTCTTTGACTGAATCTCGTAAGTTGGCCACTAACTTTGTGAATTATTGAATATAGAGGTTGGCAACCCCTTAGAGAATTACAAAGCCCTAGTGGGAAAATTAAAACACCAACATAATGGCGACTCTACTAGGAACAAACTCAAAAATTTTGGTTGTAGACGGTGCTTTTATAGAGTCATTATAATCTTGAGATATTACTTGTAACTAGAGGTTGAACATTATTGAATTGTTTTTTGCCTAAGTCACTAGCTGAATGGTGATTTCATTGGGGAGAATTTTTGAGAATTTTTTAAAAAAAAGAGAAACCATAGAAGTAGGTGGTGGCCTTCCAGAGTCATTTTTTTGGTGGATCTAAACTTTAAGTTTGGATGGTAAGAGGTTATGGGTTTGGAAAATATTGGTATTAGTATGATATCAGAGTATTTGAGTGTGAATCTATTGTGGATGAAGACCTAGAATGTGATCAATTTTTTGAAAAGTAATTTCATATTCTTTTGCAATTCAGTCCTCTGTTGAAGAGGTGGCGACTCTATCTGAAAAACTAGTTTATATACAAGGAAAATTCCAAGATCTATAACATTTACAGTAAGGGAGAGAAGGTTAACAAGTGTTACTTAATCTATAGGTATTCTCATTAATCTAAACAGATTAATATTTTGATTATGGGAGGCATTCGTAACTAGGAATGATTAATGGTTCCTAATTAGATGTTCTAGCATTAAGAAAGGAACAATGATTTGCTTTTCCATACTTCTAATAGTGCAATATGTAATATGATCTGAGAAGTATGTTTATATTGTATTATGCCTCTACAAGCTCAAGGCATAAGTATTTCAATCAATTTTTAGAATCATGGTTGAATTAGTAAATGAAGTATTTGATAACCATGTATAAAGCTGATAGTGATTGAATGGGTATAAGAAAGTTTTCATATGAGACGCCAAACACAAATATGAAAAGGGAACATGTTTCACTAATCCCTTCAAGGGATCTTGTAATTCAAAGGTATATGCCATTTATTTTCATTGGTATTAAGGGTTTCCCTAATCTAATTCCTAAGAATATAGGAATTATCTGCCTAAATACATAGGGCAAAGGGCAAAATCTGCCTCTAAGCATCTACAAAATTTAATAGATGTGATGGGGGATTATGTGGTAAACCATGAGGATGTTGTTATGAAGCTTTTTGTGCAATCCTTGAAGAATGATGCTAGGGATTGATTCTCATATTTTTCTGCATGTTCTATTAACTCATGGAATCAGTTGGCGATAGTTTTTATTGAAAAATTTGGTGAGAGAGTAAACCCAAGCATAGAGCGAAAGGGTTTTATGGGAATCCACGTAATAAAATATGAGTTAGTTCCACATTTTAATCTAAGGTTTTCAAACGTTGTAAGAGAAATTCTTGAAAAAATAAGACCAAATGAGGGTGAATGTCTGGTTGTATATCTTGGTGCTTTTGACAAAAATATGGGTTACTTATTAAGAGATAAGGAACCTACAACCTTATATCAGGCATATCTAATGGCTATGGACATTGATAACAACATGAAATACTCAAGGATGAAAGGGTATCTAGTTGCAAGTGTTGGTTACCCTGACACAACTCATACTCGTGAAATTCTAGAGTTGGCTGCAAGGAACACTTGTTATGATAATAATTCTTTGGCAACAGTAATATATCCATCATTACAGTATGAAGATAATGATGAAACCCAAGTTGAAAACCAGCCCGATTTAAGTAGTTATGATCAAAACTCTTTTGTGCAAGAATTGTATGAGATGAAGAGACAAGAGGGAGAATCGCCATATAAGATTTTTTTGAGGTTTTTTGATGCTTTGATAGAAGTTCCTAGAGATTTCAGACTTGATGTTTTTTTATGCATTGATTTGTTTTATGAAATTTATGAACCTAGGTTGAGTGCTTTGCCATAAGAATTGAAACTTGGTAACCTTGTGTGAACCCCTAGAATTGCAAATGCACAAGAACAACGAGCAAGTCAAATTGTTAGATCAAATGCATACAACCATGAGAGATTCCCCATGAAATCAATCTATTTAAAACTCAAATTAGGAAAATGAAGAACGCAATATGGAAAAGAATATAAATCCTAGTTAAGCCAATAAAATTAAGATCCCATGGAGGAATTGGTGCCAATTGAATGTTGAAATTATCCCTTTCCCTACTCCTAACTTGTAATGTGAATGATTTGTGAAATGGTCAAATCTCCCAAGGAGATTTGAGAATAACCTAGCAAGAAATTATGAAAATGATGAATGGTTGAGTGGAAATGGGGAAAATTAGCTCTCAATGTGAAGAGAGTAACTTTGCATGAAATTGTGGATGAGAAATGAGGAGAGAAGCCTCCCATTTATAGATTTGAATTTGGAAGAATGAGGAAGCTTTGAGCAATGTGGGACTAACCTTCAATCCAATGGTTGAATGCCACTTGTCACCATGTGAATGGTTGATTGTTGTGCACATTTTGGCTAAAGTGTCAATAAATGCAATTAGTTTGAATTTGGATTTGTGAAATGACTTGTTGAAGAGGGAAGGGAAATGAAGTTAATGCCACTTGGATCAATGCAAAGGACATGTAAGAGGCCTTAAATACCTTGTTGGAAAGTCCAAGTCCACTTAGAATTTTTGAATTCAAATTTAGGGAATATTCCCTTTTGATGCCATGAGAGGAAAATAGAGAATTAAATAAATCAAAGTAATTGATTTATTGTGCAAGTTGCATTCTCTAGAAGATTTTAGTGAGAGGGATTAACTTAATCAAGGTCTTGATTAATTTAATAGGAGATTTGATGATCAAGTGTGTCAAATCGAAAATGTACATTTTCCATGTCTACACCTTGCCGACATTCTTAAATGGATAGAGATTGCAGAATCAGCCAAGAGCATATATACACAAAATGAAGATGACACTTTCCCTTTTGAACAGTGTTGGACAACTCTACTAAATCTTGAGGTGCAAGGTGATGGAGGATTAAACGAGACACCAAGTGCTCTTCTGTTTTATGATTACAATACACATGTTGCCGAGTTTTTGCTATAGGCTAGTGATTGTGAATTTAGTCGTGATGATTGCCTTTCCAAGGATGAAGTGAAAATAGTTCCCTTACCAGAGTTTTGTGGTAATACAGAGCCTCATGATGTCATTTTCTTACAAGTGAGGGGACAAATTTCAAATGATGAATATTTGGAGTATGCTCCAGATGTGCTAGCAATGCAACATGTTTTTTGTGTAAATGATGAGGAATTTGAAGACAATGAGGTGTGTGTTCAATATTGCGATCGAAAGAACAATACTTAAGGTAACCAACACATTGATGATATTGATTGTTTATATGAAGCTGAGATGGACTTGTTGTCACCTTTTGAGATGATCTTTTCTCAGGCTTATAATAAAAGTGTCATTTATATTGTTGGTGAAAAGTTTTTAGCTTGTGCTGAAATTTTCACTTATAAATTAACACATAAAACAAGTGGTGTTGAACATACGGAGGTCAGTGCACACAACTGTTTATCTATTCCCCTTGTTGAATTTGGTTTGCTGGAGCCTACCTTTGAGGTTTTTCATTCAGAATCAAATGATGGGATGTAGGAGGAAGTACACTGTGAGAGGCTTGAGATGAATGTATTCACTCATTTCCTGGAGAAAGATGTAACTTATGATTCCCATTTTTGTAATATCAAGAAGTGTTGTAGGACATATGAAGACAAATTTTGGCAATCCCTCTTATATTTTAATCATCAAGGTGAAGATTCCCCAAAATGTGCATCTTCTATTTTATGCAACAATGGTTTCTACAATGTGCACATAGTTTTCTATGAGAGTTTTTTCAATTCGATATGCAAACTGATTTTGATGTCATATTTTTTGATGCCAAATTGTGTGATGTCAAGGATCAGATAGATTATCAATCTTTATGTTTCTTAGTTCAAATAAATAAGCATTCAATGAAACATGACTTGGAGAAGGCCAAGGTAAGGTGTCATTATGGTTATAAGTTGTAGTTAGTGTTTGGATACATAATGCTAACTGATCGAATGTGCATGAATATTAGAAAGAACTATGATGCTTTCAAGCATGCTAATTAATTAAATAACATATGGATACTAAGAGGAAAAATTTGCAGATTTGGTCTACTTCAGGTAGTAGAGAATTTTGTTTTTGATAGGGGTAAATTATTGTTTCCCTTGTTTGGGAGCCTAGGGCCACCAATTTGGATGTAGAAAAGCTTTCTAATGGTAGCATGGTGGAGCATTCATCAGGGTACCTATTTTATTCAATGTTGGGTCTGCTCCCTAGAGATTTAGGTTCTTGCTATGCCCACATGGGGCCATACATCCACAGTCGCAGCCAATAATGGGACATTTAAAAATTTGTCAAAATTTTGTTCCATTTTGGGCATGTCTGTTCATCTTTGGTAAATGGGGGGTTTAATGTTCAGGGTTTATGGTTTTTTTACCCATGTTAAAATTGATTTTCACTAATTAAACCCTTACATTATATTTTCGTCTTGACCTATTATTGGGGGTTACCGGTCTCTTATGTCATCCGATTGAGCCTTGTCTTTTGTACTGTTATCGGCCCCTTCACCTGACCTATCGGTCCTTTCTTTCCAAAGGGTGGATTTTCCCTATGTTTATACTTGGGCCTAAAAATTTGTGCCTCTGAGGGTTTAATTTTCCCATTCTCCTAGCCGACCCCACTATCATAAATAAATTTTCCATATGCAGTTTGGTAGGCCGTCAGATCATGAGGTTCAAATCTAGACCGTTCCTCGTAGACCTCGCAAGGTTTCCTGCTAACATAACTAAAGTGGTGTGAGGTATGCGAGATTTCACCATCTATCTAGTACAATGTGGTGGGGCCTATCCTGATGCACCAAAAATGACAAGCAGATATCATTTCAACGATGGATGTTTAATGATAGGGATTAATGATGACCGTCCCTCACAGGCCTTTCACGATTGGATTAATGTTCTTGAAAATTTCGTGAGGTGTGCGAGCTGCTGACACATTGTTTGGTTCTGCTATACAAGGTGGTTGGATGGGGCAAACTACCCAATTGCAAGTTTGTGACTACGAGGGGTGTGATTGGCTGCTAGATTTCCCAAGTCATGATGTGGATTTTTCAATGATCTTTGACTAAATCTGAGTCATCCGAAATGTCAAGTCTTTTCACATCGACAGTTTGAATTCAAAAAATTACAATCAGCCTTGTGAGGATTATTCATGCTCTATAGGCTATTCTAATTAATGGCATAGGTATTTTAGTGGATCTCATCTTGAATTCCTTGCATACGAGCTATATCCACTTGATAATGCAATGATGGGTTGTACGTCATTTTCTATGAGCTCAGAATTATTATGTGGTGGCAATGTTAGGAACTAATCGCTCGCTTGCTCATACTACAATTTGAGCAATTCATGTTTCCTACACCAACTTGCTCGATAAATGCCCACTAATTTTCTCATCAGTATCATTGCATTTTGAGTTTGTTTGTTTGTAGGTGATTGATTTTGTTGTTGAGTTTGAGCTCACAAATTCAATGGATAAGTCAGAAGTATAATGAAGTGTCAGGATGGGTGCAGCAAATTTGTGATAGAAGGAGAAACAAACTATTCTTGCTAATTTTGGAATAGTTGCTCAAAGGGTGGATAAGAGGTTGGGGCGTTGAACGTCACTTGTTGAGCTATCTTCAGACTCTAGTTGTGAGGGGTCTGAAACCGATTCCGATTACCATAGTTACCCAGTGGCCCTGATTAAGCTCATGGGAGTGGACGAGGAGGTCCTCACAATTTATCCAATTGTTGCGGTGGCACCGTGTGATGTTGTCGATTCTTGTACTGGCATTGGCAAGGGTAAGTAAATGGTCTCACTTCTTACTGAAGTGAGAACCAGGAGGGGTCACCTATATTGGGGCTGCTTGGCTACTTGGGGTGTGGGGAAATGATTGGTGTTGTTGGGGTGGTGCTTTTTTCCTTTTTGTGTTGTTTCAGCAGTTTGGGTCTAATGCGGACGTGTGTGTGGGTGGTGCGGTGATTTTTGTCCTTTTTGGTTGGTTACTAGGGTGCAACCATTTTTAATTCCTCTATGCATATTGTAGTTATTTCTGATGATGATGAGTTTTTGAAATGAATCTGAATTTCATTTGGTTAGGATGAAATTCATTTTTAAATGAACAATGGAGCCCGATGCTTGTTGCTCTCCTCTTCTATAAAGGAGATTTCACGACTCATTGTTGGGGTCAGATGTTTTTTGTGTCCTGAGACCTAGGCTGTGTATAGTTATAATTATATTGTGGTGTCTGGAAGGTTCTAGCCAGGAAATCATTCCAGGTTGGGTGTTGTATAAGATAAGCATGCTATGCTTTTGTAATGACTGATATCAATAAATCTAAAAACAATTAAGGAAATTTCTCTCCTATGTACATACCATGGATTATGAATGAATTTATCAATGGTTTCTTTATTCAACTTCAATGGTATATTTGGATGTGTAATTCGTTTTCCTTCTTGAATTTAATGAGTTAATCAAATGCTTGAAAATGAGTTACAGGTCTGTGATAATGTGCTTAGGATTTACTAAAGAGTATTATTTTAAAATATTGGAAAATGTCATAATGTAAAGCATTATAGTGATAAGTTCAATAATATCAGGGTTATGTTTTATGTGACTCCCACTCAGCTGGATGAGGCACTGGGCATTTCATTCAAGTTCCTTTTTAAGAGGTACAAGATGACAGCTCTAAGTGTAAAGGTTTAAGATCTAAACATTTAAAAATCAAATTCTATTTGTTTTGAGATACAAATATTATACTAAATCTTCTTTCATAGCTTTAGATGGTTGTTATTATTCTTTGATTTTCCAAAACCTAGATAGATGTTGTCTACTTGCATTGATCAGAATGTATTTGTGTATGGAAGTTTTCTTGAGGCATGAAGCATTTTTATGAACACGTATAGGAAAACCCTCCTTGGTTTCAGAGAGCCAAAAGTGTAGGAGATCTTAGTCTTTGACTGAATCTCGTAAGTTGGCCACTAACTTTGTGAATTCTTGAATATAGAGGTTGGCAATCCCTTAGAGAATTACAAAGCCTTAGTGGGAAAATTAAAACACCAACATGTTGTTTAGTGCAAGTTTCATTAAATGTGAAAATATTTTTATAGGAAAACCCTCCTGAGTTTTTTGGAGCTAAAATTGGAGAAGGTTGATCATAGTCTTGTTTGTTGGACTTTGTTGTCTCTGATTTGTTGATAGTTCAAGACCTTTGTCTTAACCTATTGATCCCTTTGTTTAGGCATTTTGTTTTTCCTAAGAATTGGGGACTGCAAGAAAAAACACCAACAAATTGGTAACTGTAGGAGGGAGAAGTTTCAATCTCTAGTTGCATACTGTTACATCACAGAGTCAAGAGTTTGGTAAATTTGGACATCTGGTTTAGATATAGAGAAGATTTTATACCTAGAAGTGAGTTTGTTGCAACAAAATTTCAAAGAATTTGTGTGACTTTGTTGTGGAAGAAGACCCAAAAGGAAATTCATTTTTCAAGCAGCTTCATGTTGCTTGAAGTTCAGTCCTCTATGAAGAGAGGCGACGACTTTGTCCAAAGAACTAGATGAAGATTTGAAGAAAATATAAAATCTACAAAAATGTTCAGTCAAGAAGAAAGGTTAGTAGTTTCTCCAAATTTTGAGGTATTCTCATAAATTTAAAAAAAGTATTATTATGTTTGAAAGCAATTTATGAGAAGTATTCAAGTGTTGAAAAATTTTTGATTCCCTATTAAGTGAATTAAGCACTAAGAAAGGGAATGGTAGTGGTAACTTTTTTTTCATACGTCTGAGCTATAATTTGAAGCTTCTATGTTTTAATGAAAAAGTATGCCTATTTTTAAAAATCCACCCATTAGAGAGATCTTAGATACATAGAAGTATTTGAGTTATGCATTGTAATATTTTAAGGTCGTGATAAAGCAAGAAATAGGGTAGTGATCAACTATAGAGTTGATATTTGAAATTTGTAAAGGGGTGTAAGAAAATGTATCATTCACTTGTACATCCTTGTGGGGTGCATAATGTAAACATAGAGAGTGTGCATCCCATGGCATGCCATCAAAGAATTTTCTCTGTGGAAAGATATAGACCATTGAATTTTAATGGTATTCAAGGTTTCCCAAACCCTTTTCCCAATGAAGTTAAGGAATGTTTTCCAAAGTTCAAAGAGATAAGATATGAATCATAATCTCAACATCTACAAGAATTTTCTGATTTTATGAAAGATTATGAGATAAGTCATGAAGATGTTGTCATGAAGTTCTTTGTTCAATCTCTGAAGAAAGATGCTAGAGATTGGTTTTCATATTTTCTAGTTTGTTCTATCTCTTTATGAAATGAGTTCATGGAAGCATTCATAGAGTAGTTTGGAGAGATAATTAATCCAAATTTAGTGAGACAAAAACTTAATAACATCCAGGAAGAAGAAGATGAGTTAGTCCAAGATTTCAATCTCAAATTTTCAAAACATTAAGTGACATTCCTGAAAGCATGAGACCAAATGATGGAGTATGTCTGATTGTATATTTTGATGCATTTGATGAAGAAATGAGTTATTTTCTAAAAGATAAAGAGCCTACAACATTACATTAGGCATATAAAATTTTCATGGATATTGAGAACAAGATGAAATATTCAATGATGAAAGGATACATGCTTGCTAGTGTTAGTTATCCTAGCACACCTCATACAAATACAATTCATGGATTAGATAATAGAAATTATTGTCAATATGATGATGTTGTTGTTTTGATTTCTCCATCACCACAACACACAAATCATGTAGTGAGCTCCAAGTTGAACATCAACAAAATTTGAGTAGTGTCGATTAGATTTCTTTTACAAGAATTGTCTAACATGAAGAGACACAAGGGAGAATCACACTATGATTTGTTCTCAATATATTTGGATGACTTGTTGGAAGTCCCCAAATATTTCAGACCTGAAGATTTAGCATGCATTGATTTATTTTGTGAAATCATTGAGCCAGGTTTGAGTACCTTGCCAAAAGAATTGGAACCTCATAGTTTTGACTAGGTACTTGATTGGATGAAAAATGTTGAAGGAGACCAACTTAATTATGCACAAAATATGATGTCTCAAAATGAAGATAGTAGTTGTCCCATTGAGGAAAATCAGAACATGATACACAAAAGTGAAAATGGTATATCAGAAAATGAAGTTCCATCATGTTATCTAGATGAAGATAGTGATTGTAATTAGCCCACAAGAAGCATAAATGCAGATCTGTATACTAGTGTTGAAGATAAAGATACACTTGCAAGTGTTACTGATTTCTCATCACAAATGAGTGACATGATCTTGAAAATGAAATTTTAAGTATTCATTCTAAAAATTTTGAGGATAGTTTATGTCGTGATGAATTGGCTAGTGAAGAGGATCATGATGAGAGTGAATGTTTTTATTGCTCTCTTGAAGACTATGAATGCTTCCATGAGGGTGGCTTAGAAGTAATTTCTACACATGAAGGATTCAATGATACACATGCTCATGAAGTTGCTTGTTCACAAGTGAATGAGCAAATCCCATTTGATGAATACATGGAATGTATTTCGGGTATGGTACCAATGGATCACACTAACTCTATGAGTGATGATGAATTTGAAGACAAGAAGGTGTGTTTTGACTATTTTGATCCTGAAAACAAAAGAATAGATGATAAAGATGCTGATGAATGTATTTATGTCCCTACTGCTCATAATTGTTTATACGATGTAGAGATAGAAAAAATTGTGATGCATGAAAAGGATGAGGATATGCACATTGATGAAAAAAGGGGTTCATGGTTGAATAATTGATTTTTACATTGTGACAAGCATAAGGACCTTGAATCAATGTTATTACCCATTGATAATATTGAAATATATGTTGATTTATATGACAATAAAATTTTAGACTATTTTACATTGAAAAACTTTTTGATAAATGTGTAGAGAAGTCAAATGATGCAAATGATAGTGGGTGTGATGTTAGTCAATATGAAATTTAATATGGGTGCTTCTTTGCAGATCTTTCTTGTCTTCATAGTATGAATATGGACACGTTTTCATCCCAAGAGGAAATAATTTATGTAAAGGAAAACACATATGCTTGTTCAATTGTTAATGGACAACATTCATATTGTAATGAATCTTTCACATTTGGGTCAGCACACTTATTAGTTGATCATGCACATGAGTTTCATTTTTTTGACCTTGCTGGTTCTGAATTGTTTGAGCCTTCTTTTGAAGCATTTTATATTGAGCTGAGTGATAATTTTAAAAAATGAATCAAAATATATTATTGAACCTAAGATGTGTTCATTTACTTAGTTTTGGGATGTTGATGATGCATATGATCTCCATTTACATGACACCAAGGAGTGTTCTGATGCAGCTAAATCAAACTGCCTAGATATGTGCTCATGTCATGATTCCCAATTCAAGGAGGCTCTTGAATATGTTTTTTCTCTTCTTGATGCACCCGGGAGCTGTTTGCATAGTGAAAAACAAGGTGTTTATGAAAGTTTTCAATTTGATGTGAAAAATAAATATGATGTCAAATGCAATGATGTCAATGGTCAAATGGACTATGAACATTTTAATTTCTCAATTCAATTGGATGAGCATTTTTTGGAACATGACAATGCATTGGCCAAGGTAAAATGTCACAATGATTATGGATTTCAATTAGTGTCTAATTGCATATTGTCGATTGACAAAATTAGTGGTGACATTAGAAAGAATAGTGATATGGTAAGGCATGTCAATGATAGGGTTGGTTTGTGGGTAGTTCATGGCAGTGTTTTCAAACTTGGCCTATTACAAATAGCAAAGAACATAGTGTTTGAAAAAGGTAAATATTGGTACATTTTTGGGGGCCTGGGGCCACCAAATGAGGTTTGAAAAAGGAGTTCTAATGCAGCATAATGGAGCGGTTCAAGAGCACCCAATGGATTTGGCACTTGGTCTACTCCATAGAGATCCAGAATCTCACCATTCCCACAAGAGGCATGCATCCACAAACATAAGCCACTGATGGCACCTTCAAATTTTAAAAATTTGAAGTGCTTATATCTCTTCAATGCATTGATAGAGCCTAGGCTTGCATCTTGTTGAATATGCCCCAGAGGCCCTCTTTGTCAAATAATATTTTGCAACTCAAAGCTAATATTGCAAATCCCCCTAGTGGTCCTATTCATTTGGCATATGGTAACATTTTTTCTTAGTTTCAAGCTTCCAGAATGAGTTCTAATGGGTTACCTAATTATTTTCTAATTGCGACCCAGCCAAAATTGGTGTTTTGTAAAGTTTCAAAATTTGCAATTCTAAGGGAAACCCATTTCTCATTTTGGTTAAAAACATCTCCATCTCTATTTTCATCAAAATAAGAGATCATATGATGCATTATTTTAATCCGTTTCAGTTGCGACAAAGGCATCTAACAAGCCAGTTTACAAAGGAGGTCCTATAAATCTCCTGATGATGCAAGTTTTGAGAAAATGGGTTTTCTCTAAATAATTGATAATTTTCCTACGCAAAAATTCATGGTTCCAAGTGGTCTCATTTTTAAGTAGCAATTTTTCACCATTTTGCTAGTAAGAAAATTGTTTTTCCTCTTTGCAACTTCAAAATTTTGCAAGATTTAAAGCATTTTTGGTGTTTTAAATGTTAGGGGGGGTCTTTGAAAGCATTTTTACATGTTTCAAGATGAAATACAAGTCAAAATTTTACACCCAAAGCCTTTCCCTGGTAGCCTTCCAAAATTTTGGACAGGTTTTGTGAAGGGTGCAAGCTGATGGGGAAGCCACTTTTTGGCTCTTTTAAGGCTGACCAAAGCTTGTTTATGGATTAAATATAATTTTGATCCCTATTTGGACACATAGGGGAGGTTTTGGAGCATTCAAATTGAAGAAATTGGCTGATATAATGTGCTAAAATACTTAGAAAATTGTTTTACATGCCCAACTACAACAAAAAATGACTTACATGATTGCAAATCCATTCGCAACCATTTCTCACATCTTGGAAATGTTTCTAATGTTGTTTGAATAGTTTTTAAAATTCCATTTAATAAAAAATCACTACGCAATCATTTCTAATGATTGGCACATGGTTCTTTTGCAATGAAAACCATTTAAATGTTCTCTCTATATTGCAAAGTGAATGAGGGAGATCTCAAATTTCTTTCAAGTAAAAATGGTGATGTAAAATTTGGAAGCTCAATAAAGAAAAAAATGGTTGTAGGTAGAATGAATATGCAAGTGGTTGAATGATAAGTATTTGATAGAATGCCAAACCATTTGCAGATGAAATGGTTGCATATTTTCCATTTAAATTAAATGTCAAGTCAATTGCAGGTAAACAAACATTAAATTGAAGGATTTCTGGATTAATTTGCATAGTTAAAATGCAAGATGAAAGCTTACTTTAACTACCAGTAAGTGGGTTTTTACCCAAGAGTGGTAGTTTCAATTTAGAAGTGAAAATGGAGCTAGTAAATGACTTTCAATAGGCAGGGTGAAAAGATGCACGAGATTTTCAAGTGAAGACAAAGAAGAGAGAAATTGGAGAGTAAAGAGGCATTTTCTAAATGCCATTCTGGTACAGAATCAAGGGAGTTGAAGATGCCATGTGTCAATGGTGGATTATTTTTAGGACTTCTATCTTCTCTTCTCTTTTCTCTTAAAATATAGTTTTAGGTTTCATTTGGAGGGGTTCCACTTTTCTCCAAGTTGAAGATATTGTAATTTCTATATAGATTTATCTCTAGGTTAGGAGTTCTTTAAATTTTTGAGTTCCAATGGTGTAATATATTTCTATTAATGGAAAGCAAATAAATTTGCAACTCATGAAAATGTCATACTGTAATGTCTCTTGAATGTATGCATTATATTTTTTATCAAAGTAATCAAGGATTATAATGGTTTTTTGTTGCACATTTGCTACAATAAATGTTTGGATTGATCGCTTTTGTTCAAAGAGCAGATTAAGTATGCTTTCAATCAAATATTGAATATACTATGTTGTATTCAGGATCTATAAGAATGTTGGAGATATGTCCTTAAGATACCTCATTATAGTAATGCAGTAATGGCTTAATGGTCACTAGTTTTTTGTTCAGGCTATTACTAAATGGGTATTTCATTTAGACTCTATTATGGACAAGACACTGATCTAGTGTTTTCTTTTGTGCAAACCCTAGAGGGAATCACCGTTTAAATCCACTATTATGAAGGAGAAGTTTAGTTGTGTGTATTGAAAAAATAAATGTCATGATGAACACCACTATTATATGAAAATGATTAATGATCTTTCACATCTTCTTCAAAAGAACAATATTCCAATACCCTCATTTGTGACTCCTTCTACAACCTCTCCTTTTGTGTCACATTCACCTTCATCCAAATCTATACAATCAAGGAATGCAGGATGTGGAAATGGAATGAAAGGTAAAGAAGATAAATTTTTTCAAGAACTTGTATTGGTAACTTCTACAGTTCATTTTGGTCGTGCTAGATGGTTTTTGGGTTTAGGTTCACATCTCACCACATTGGTTTTACTCCCTATCCTTTTTTGGGTCTTCATCCTACTGAAAATTTTAAGATTTCGTTGGGAGATAGCAATTTTTTGGATGCTGCAGGGATAGGCAATGTTGAGATAGGTGATTGTTATTTCAAATAATGTACTATGTATTCTTTATTTGCACACAAATCTACTTTCCATCTATCAGATTACTCATGGTGAGGTACCTAAGACTATATAGCTCAATGTGGATGATGTTTTCATTAGAGAGGTTGATACTGGAAAATTCATTATTGTTGGTGAAGTTGATCACGAGTCTTTTCTCTATACCTTTTCTTATTTTTTTGATGATGATGATTATGAGCCTCACACCCCTTTTTCTAGTGTTGATAGAAATTCATCGGAAGAGATTGGTCATTTTAACTTTGGAGTTCTTCATACCTCTGTTGATTCATATATTGTTGCTTTAGAGGTTGGTTCTTCAACACAATAGGATTTTTTTCATCCTTCAAATCTTTGTTTATGGGATAGTCACTTGACAAGTCTTGCGGATTTTTTTTTTGAATCTCAATTTTTTAATTTGGATGATACATTTGAGGGTATATCTCTTCTTTTTTATGATAGTATGTACATTGCCATCACACCATATGACTTTGGATATTTTTTCTTTAGAGTTTCCACATGGTATTATTGATCCACCTTCTTTAGTTTAGGTTACACATGATAATGATGGGTATGTGCAGGATCATCATGGAAAAAATAGGCCCTTAAGTGGCAATGAAAATTCAGAAAATCAGAATTAGACAACTTGACGTAAAAATTTGAATAAGTTATCTATATTATTTCAAAAATATGTAACAATAGAATCTATAGAAAATTTAATTTAGTTTCTAAAATACTAGGTTTATTATAAAAAAAACAAAAATCTATTTGGTGAAAATTTGAAATTTCAATAGTGTAGTACTTAAATTTCAGGGAAAAAGTAAGAACTGGGTGTCTGTCTCACCACCCTAACCATAATAAAATGATAATATATTTTTATAAAATTTTAGATATAAGTAGAGGACTCATGTCTCTATGTGATGAATATTTTTTTGTAATTTTTTTCCAAGTAAATAATTAATTATGAAATTTTTATTACAACTTTTAAAAAATATAAAAACTTGTATGTCTAACCACCTTACCTTGATCAAAACTTCATGAAATTCAATTTTCTTTTTTTTAATCCTATATTATGCAAAGCATACAATTTGACGCATATTTTGGATGCAAAAAATGTGATACCATTTGAAAGCTATAGATATTTTTCAATCAACCTATCAATGATGACTTTAGTCATAATTCAAATAGAAAATGAATAATAATTATTTATTAAATTCAAAGTAAAGGATAATTTATATTTGTGGAAAGGTGAGAATCTCCTTTAAAAACCCTTTTTGTTTCATCAATTTTGGGTAAAAAAAAAGTCGTCAGCCACATGGGCCATCTCATCACTTAGAGATCACCATTTTTTGGCCCATCATGATCCTGCATATACCCTAATGTGACATTCGGTTATGTGGAGTCACCGAGATAGTTTTTAGAGGCATATTTCAGGTTGATTCTTCCTCTCCCTTCTCTCATTTTAGATTTTTATTTTCTCTTCTATCAATGGTTATTTCTCTCTAAAGGCAGGTATAGTGTTTGCCAACATGGGATATTCTTCAAAATTCCAAGATCAACATAGGTGTTTCTTGATCATGGGGGGATCTTCAAAATTTCTACTATTTTCTATGGGGGGCCTACATAGTCTCTCTCATTTTGGATTTTTCTAAGATAAGTAATGGGATTTGTCCTTGGGGGTCTTGTGAAGTCCTTCTCCTTTCACTTTTTAGATCCTTTTTTTCTCTCTTTTAGAGAGGAGTTTTCTCCCATAGGATTTCTCATTTTCTCCAGTTGTGAGATTGTATGTCATAGTAGTCGTGCATGGGTACCTATCATGGCCTTGTAGCCTAGACTCATCTTGCATTTCATTTTTCATAATAATCTCCCTAATTTTTCACTTAATGGGGGTGTTAGTATTAAGTTTGTAACTTAGGGATAATTACATAGGCAGTTTTCTCATCTTGGGTAGTTTTTCACTCGTCTCATTTCTCATGCCTATAAAAGGCCTCCACACTATGTCTTTTATCATCTCAATTTGTTAATATCATCTTGGATTTTTGGTACAATATTATTTGTGCTTTTCTTGTGTATGTGTGAGGGTGGATTGTTTTCGTAGGTTGAGGATCCAAAGAAGTTGCTACCATCTCCTACAAAAGTTAGCTCCAAATACATGCATGAATACACATAGATCTTGACATCATGATGGGATCATGTATGTTGGAATAATTGACTAATAAATCTACTCTCCAATTCTCTTGAAAATAATATTTTCTCTTAGAATTGATCTCTTGAAGTCTTAGATTGCTTGTTAGATCTCAAATTGATAAAAATACCTTTATTTATAGGTAGTTTTCTAATTTCTTGATAATCAAACATCAAAGGCGGACAATTTAAATTTGAATTTAGATAATAAAAATACCACCAAAAAAATATTAAAAAATAGGATCCTAAACTTAAGGAGAACCAATTCATGCATGGGAAAATGGATCTAGGCCCTAAACCCAAGACAAAAAATTTCAAAGATGTGTAATTTGATGTTCACAATTGTTTAATGTAGGTTCCCCTTTTAGAAAATAAAATTAATTAAGCTTTTAAATGTATAATTTGGTTACAGGATTAATTAAGTCATATTAATTAAGCAGATGCAAACATAGTTTGAAAATGTAAATGGGTACATTTTTTGATAGTACAATCATAAGTTTTGAAATAATGTATAGTTATAATGGTAAAAGTTTGTAGAAACTAGAAAATCAAGAGATCAAAGCACAAGCATAATGAAAATAATAAATGTATGTAGTCGACCAATCTATTATGCAAATAATGGTCTACACAAGTAGGAGGAGATAGGAAACCAACAACCACAAAACTAGGATAGGACTCCTCACAAGTAGAGTTGTGGTGAGTTGCCTACCACAAGTGAAGGAACAAGTGTTGAATGTGAGTAAACACCTCTCAAGGCACTGATCATCATTGACACCTTGGTAAGAAAGGATTAATTGGATGCCTAACAAGGCTTCAGTAAGAAAAATTTATGCATAACTTAGTGCAATATATACACTAAAACACCCCACTTAAGCATAGATTAGGTGGGCATGAACGAAGTGTGTCCCAATAACTAGCTTGGTGGGGTACCCTTTTATAATGCAAAATAAAATGGGCACCAGATGCTAGCCTAATAAGGTACCCATGTACAAATTAATCACTCTCAAAACATAGTGTAGACACTCAAATTGTCCATATCATAATATTACCTAGTCAATATATGACATTGTAAGACATTTTGTAATATTTTACCGTAGGTCATTACATTATCCCACTTATCTCATTTATTCCACATAATCACCTTCCCAATTAATTAAATAAATTTCATTTATTTAATTAATTCCCCCTTCACATGTCTCAAAATAATTCAAATTAAATATTTGAATTAATCTCTCACTCATTGTCACATTGCAACATGTGTCAAATGACTACAACTCTTCATATGCATAAATAATTTAAATAATTTTATTATTTAAATTACAAGATTCCCGCTCACATCCTCTTTTTAGCTCCATTCATTGTGAGTCAGAGGAATATTTTCCTCCAAAATAAATAATAGAATCCCACTATTCCCTCACATCCTAATTTTAGCCTCATCTCATAACCCACTTAATGTGCGTCAGAGGCACTAAAATAAAATTTTAATCCAAGCCATACAAATCAAAAATTTGACTTTTAATCTTGGCCATCGAATCAAATCAGCCTTCTCTTATAAATCAAGACTTTCACTAGACATTTAGGGGGAATCTTCTTCTAGCATCCTTACTCTGCCAAAATTTCTGTCAATCTTCTCATCTATCTATCTATTTTTCTTCTATCATATCCATCTTATCGTTATACTGTGAAAATGAGAAATCAACATATCAAATCATTCAATCATTCAAAATATTGCATTCTCATGCAAGTGGAGAAGAGGAATGGAGATAAATCAAATCTAGCTTCGAGATCAGTTTTCTTTTCTTTCTTGTTTTGATTTCCATGCTAGTTTGTGCTCTATTGTGCTTATTGGTTTTTTCATTATAATTTGTTTATGCATTTTTCTCTAATATTTTTACCCTAACTTAGATTGGTTAATCCGACGTGAATCCTTTGATCTAGCTTTCTTTTTTGCAGGTTTCATTAACTTTTTGTTGCAGATCTACCAATTTTTTGACAAAACCCCAGGTTTTACAAATTTCATCATATCTTCCAAATGGCTAAACATTTTTCTACAATATTTTCATAGACACTTATACATCATCTCAAATGGCTACACTAGAAACATTGAGGTTTTATCACTATTTTTGTAGGAGTTATCACTATTTTATATGTTCTAATAAAATTAACGTGTTGGACACAAATCAAAGATTTTTACAAATATCTTTACATTTATGGAATTCTCTTGAAGTTTTCATAGGGGTCTATTTTTAACAGATTTAATTTAGAGGTCAAATACAATGCGAACAAATCTGATCTTTGTTTTCTATAGGTTTTTCATAAATCCTAATTTTTGGGTACAATACAATTTTTTTTTCTAACTTCTTTATATTTCTAGAAAGCTCACAAAAATGTAGGAGGGGTTTATTCTTTGTTTTTTCATTTTTCATATCAAGAACATTTTGAAATAATCGAATCTAATTCAGATATATTAAAAAAATGTATCTGAAATTGCAATTTCCTGATGAACTTTTTTTTTATGGCTGCATTATAATATCATTTTTCTCTTTTGTAGGGGATCATAAGGATCTGTAGTAGAAAAAATATCAGTCATACACAATAGATTTGAAAGCAAAAAATTCTGAGTTCACTCATTTGATTATCTTTATCTCTCATTTAATCAATCAACATTGTTTGCAAAACACTTGAATTTGGTGCTTTAAAACGAACATACTGTTTTCATTGACAGTTTGAAATTGGACTTAAAAAGAACCATTTTCTTCCATCACACATTTTGACTTTGGGTTAAAAATAACAAGTGTTTGAATTGTTTTACACACATTTCAATTTTTTAAGGGAAAATTAACAATTGCAAGTGTGAATCAAATGTGTGTGTGATCAAAAACACCTCACTTGGTTCGCTTTTGTCAAACCCTTCATAGGAGGCTTGCTAGGGGATTTCATCACCCCTAGGGATGACCTCAATCAAGGTATGAATCGAAATACACGCTTATTTTGGAGTTAAAATATTGTCACTCTTGGCTAAGCCCTAAAGAAATTTATACGTTTGGGATGTTAAGGTGAAGGGTGTGTTACCGCTTTCTCCTGACTGTGTGGCAAGATTTTTCTTTCAAATTATCCCTAGTCAACCTTGTGCATCCTAGATTAAGACCTTATTGGCCATACCCACTTGAATAGTTCTAGGACTTGTTGATGTGTCTTCTTCAAGTGTGTTCTTGATCATCACATTCATAATTTCAAATTCAAACTTGCTTATGTGTCTTGCATTTCTGATTCATGTGTCTACATCTGTAATCATTTGTTTGAAAATTTCTATATCGAGCTATAAACACCAACACATAAATATATCATTCTAATCATCATAATCATCATTTTTCTAATCACATTCCAATCAATTTCATCCTAATCAATCCAAGTCATCCAATGTAATCATTCCACATCACCATCATCACCTTAATCCTGGGAAAGCACTTGCTAGAATGGTCATAATCCTTAACGATCTTAGTCACAAGCCCAAGGTCATACTTAGTGGAGCCCCTTCACCTAATCATGAACATAATCAAAAACCATATGTCCTCCAAGGTGGGTCAAACGTTTCTCCCAATGATGATGAAAACTTTGTAAAAATATTAGGTCACCTTAATGATACTATTGACAAGGGGAATACCACCCTCAGTTTGGAATCATACACCATTCCATCTACTAGTCCTCCATCACCATATAATAAAATTCCTATCTCAAAGAATACTAGTCCTACAACCAACACCACCATCCAACTTCTCAAGCACTAATCCATCAGCCAAAGAATCCTTTAACAATTTTCTCCAAAGACTTCTAGCATGGAATAGACCATCTCCATGTCAAAGACCCATTAATGAGCTTACCAACAAACCTTTGAATGCCATGCCTATTCTTCCAACTCCATCATGTGGTCCATAACCTATTGATCTTATATGTCTAGGTCAAATTCCATCATACCCTCATGTTGTTGATCACAAAGAGCATACCAAGCCTCTTCTAGAGCCTTCCACTTTCATTTCCACTCAAATCCAAGAGCTATGTCAAGAGCATTATCCTAAGCATGAGGAAACATTAACCTCTCATTCTAATCAAGATCTACACCCTTCTAATGATCCCACTCATAACATAATTGGTCATATTCATGATGAAGCTTCTCTCTATGATCTAGATCCTACCTATGATCAAGAAGGCCATGATGATCCTCTTATCCAACTTTATGCATTCCATGGTCAAGATCCTATCACTTCACCTATCTATGAGAAAAAAATGCCCATTGCTCCTATACACCCCTTACCTAGTCCTATCCAGGATTCCTCATTATCCACTTGTCATGTTGAGACACATACCTCCCAAGTAAACGTAGAAGATCAAACCAATAGTGTGGATCTAAATGAGCATAATCAAGTTCCTAATGATCCTTCCACATCCACTATCAACCCCATTTCAAATCTACCAAGATGTCCTATTGGTCTATCCATCTTTATTCATGAATTTCCCTCCTTAGGACAACAAAAAACTTTATCCACTTCACCTTCTTGATCTAATAATGAACTCAAGTCTAGTGTCCAAAACACAACTAGTCCCATTGTCCATCACATGCATGGATGATCCCACAATAGTGGTTTACAATTTTTGGCCAAACTGGACACTAAAATTGTTATTTTTAACTAAATCTTCACATTCAGGCACCTATAGCAGCTAAACCGTGAGGAATTTGAAGATGATCCAAACTAGAGTCTCATCAAATTTTGTCTCTAGATTCTTAAAAAAAATAATTCAAAATTTTTGGAGTCAGATTGCACTTCTTTTCCATCTCCCATGAAAACTAGATTTTTTCAGAAAACAACATTTTTCAAACGTGACTCTCACCGTAAATAACATAACATTTTTTGTATGAAGGATAAAATTCTAATTTTTTCGAATTTAGATTTTTACCTATGATATCTAGCACTTTCATTTTGTCTCATAGTTTTTAATTGAATATTTTTTCCTTAATCAAGTTTTGAAGTCAAACCAATTGCAATTCAGACATAGGAAGACTGTATACAACTTAACTTTTTATGTATGTATCCAAATTCTATTTTTACTTTTTTTAATGGATCAAGGACATCAATACCCAGCACAAACATATTTTTAAAATCTATATTTTGATAATTTTCTATTCTTCCACATGTGAAAAACAAAGAGCTTAATTTTCATTGAAAAACCTATGTTTAATAAAAATAAAAAAACACACATAATAAAAACAAAACATATTAAAATTATATTTTCTGGATAGCTCATTCCAAGGACTACCATCTTCTCATTCGGTCTATGGAGTCTCCTCCATTTTCATCATCAACCCAAGCTTCGAAGGGCAAAAATCTTAAAGTTTTTTGTGAGAGAGGGTGGGAAGGTGGGAAAAGGGGGGTTTGAGTGAACCTAAAGGGTTCAATCAAACCCCCTTCCACAATGGAAAACACATGTTTCCACATTCAAATGGGTTCAATCGAACCCTGGTTTGACCAAACCCCTTTTGGGTTTGCTCGAACCTTGAGTTCGTTCGAACCACTCAAAATGATTTTGTTTTTAGTGGGGGCATTTTTTGGAAGCTTTCCTTCCTCATTCAAATTGTAAACCACTTTTGTGGGTTCACCCGCTTCAAAAAATGAACTACCAAGGTAAAGGTTTAGGCCTTCATGAATAGGGTATTTTGGAGCCAATCCATGTCAGGGTCCCTCCACGCTCTTATGGCCTATGATATAAACCCCAAGGACACCAATCTAAATATGTTAGTACTTCCTCCATCCATAATAAGTCCTCTTTCCATCATCTTACAAATGTCAAAAGAATATGACCCTACCTATCACCACCTCCTCTCTAAATAACCATTCCCTCTCTCCCACTTTCCCTCCTTACCTCTCACTCCCTCTCTAAATCACCATTCTCTCTCTATCTCACTTTCCCTCCTTCCCTCTATATGTCTCACTTATCCCTTTCTACCTCTCCCTCCCTCCAACCTCCCTCTCTCTCTTCATCTATATTTCTCATTATTTCCTTACCTCTATACTCTCTATCTCACCACTCTCTCCATCTCACTCTCCATCCTTCACTCTCTCCCTCCTAACCATCCCTCTCTCCTTCCCTCTCTACCTACCTCTCCCTCCACTACCTACCACTCTCTCTACCTCTCTCTCTCCCGCCTCTTTCTCTCTTACTCTCTCCTTCCCTTTCTACTCTCTATCTCTCCCCCCTTCCCTCTCTACTCTCTTTTTGTCTCTCCCCCTCCCTATCTCCCCTCATTTTCTCTCATCTCACTCTCTTTGCCTCTCAAACACACTCACCTTTATCTCCTCTTGTCCTCTGCCACCATCCCTCTACTCTATACTTCTCTCTATCTATCATCTCTCTCTACATCTCCTTCCCTCTCTTTACCCACCTCTCCCTCTCTCTCTCTCTCTATATATATATATATATATATATATATATATCTTGTGTGTGCACGTGCACAAACACACACTCACCTCTATCTCCTCCATACCTATCCCTCCTTCCCCTATCTACTTCTCTATATCTCTCCTTTCTCTATGTCTCATTCCCCCTCTACCTATATTTATCTCCCCTATCCCTTTGTTTACCTACCTCTCCCTTCAAAACTTTGTTTCTCACCTATGATCCCCTACCTACCTAGGGTTGAGGGATTAATGTATAGGGTAGAGGGTAGAGGGTAGAGGGTTTAAGGGTTGAGGGTCTAAGTTTGAGGGTAGAGGGTTGAGGGTATAGGGTTGAGGGATTAGGGTTGAGGGTCCAATGCATAGGGTAGAAGGTATAGGGGTTGAGGGATTAGGTTTTAAGGGTTGAGGGTTGAGGGTTGAGGGTTGAGGGTTGAGGGATGAGGGTTTAAGGGTTGAGGAATTAAGGGTTGAGGGTTGAGGGATTAGGTTAGAGAGTTTACTTGGGTTTAAGAGTCTAAAGGTTCAGGGTATAGGGTTGATGGTAGTGGGTATTGGGTTTACGATAGAGGGTATTGGGTTGAGTATTTAAGGGTTTAAGGGTTGATGGTATACTGTTGATGGTATAGGGTTGAAGGATTAGGCTAGAGAGGGAGGGAAGGATGGAGGGAGAGATGGAGGGAGAAGTGAGATAGAGAGAAGGAGATAAGAGGATGGAGAAATAGACATATATGAGGGTTGAGGATCCAATGTATAGGATAGAGCGTTGAGAATTTAGGGTATAGGGCTGATGGTTTAGGGTATTGGGTTGAGGGTATAGAGTAGGGTAGAGGGTACAAGGTTTAAGGGTTTAGGGTTGAGGATTTGGGGTTGAGGGTAGAGGGTTTAGGGTATAGGTTAAAGGGTATATGGTTGAAGGATTAGAGTTGAGGGTATAATGTATAAGGTAGAGGTTATAAGGGTTGAGGATTTATGGTTTAAGGGTTGAGGATTAAGGGATTAAGGGTTGAGTGTTGAGAATTGAGGGTTAAGGGTTTAATGTACAGGGTAGAGGATAGAGGGTTTAACGGTTGAGGGTCGAGAGTTGAAGGTTGTGGGTAGAGGGTTGAGGTTGCAGGGTTGATGGATTAGGGTTGAGGGTCCAACATATAGGGTAAAAGGTATAGGGGTTAAGGATTTAGGGTTGAAGGTAGAGGGTTGAGGGATAAAGGGTTAAGGGTTGAGGGATTATGGTAGATATTTTAATTAGGTTTAAGGTTTTAAGGGTTGAGGGATTAGGGTTGAAGGTTGAGGGTTGAGGGTTGAGGGCTAAGGGCTGAGGGTATTGGGTTGAGGTTAGAGGGTAGAGGGTTGAGGATTGAGGGTATAGGGTTGAGTGCTTAAGGTTTTAAGGGTTGACGGATTAGGGAAGAGAAGGTGGGATGGATGGAGGGAGATATGGAGCGAGAAGTGAAATAGAGATAAAGAGAGAAGATGAGGGAGGGACAAAGATAGATTAGGGTTGAGGATCCAATGTATAAGTTAGATGGTTGAGAATTGATGGTATAGGGTTGAGGACCTATAGGGTTGATGGTTTAGGGTATTGGGTTGAGGGTATAGGGTTGAGAGATTAGGGTTGAGGGTAGATGGTATTGGGTTGAGGGTATAGGGTATAAGGTTTAAGGGTTTAGGGTTTAAGGGTTTATGGTTGAGGGTTTAGGGATGAGGGTAGAGGGTTTAGGGTATAGGATTAGGGTTGAGGGTCTAATGTATAGGGAAGAGGGTATAGGTTTGAGGGATTAGGGTAGAGGGTAGAGGGTATTGGGTATTGGGTTTGGGGTTTAAGGGTTGAGGGTTGAGATTTTAAGGTTTAGGGTAGAGGGTTGAGGGTATAGGATTAATAGATTAGAATTTAGGGTAGAGGGTATTGGGTTGAGGGTATAGGGTAGAGGGTAGAGGTTTTAGGGTAGAGGGTTAATGGTTTAAGGGTTAAGGGTAGAGGGTAGAGGTTTAAGGCTAGATGGGAGAGAGATGGATGGATTGAGTGAGAGAGAGAGAGACCTAAGAGAGGGAGAGGGGGTAGGAGGGAGGGACTTGAAAGATAGAGAGAGGGAGGGAGTGGGAGAGAGACAAAGGGTATTGGGTATAGGGTTTAATGGTTTAGGGTTTAAGGGTTAAGGGTTTAGGTTTTAGGGTTAAGGGTAGAGGGGAGAGAGATAGAGGGAGTGAGTGAGTAAGAGAGAGAGAGAGAGATACACAAGAGAGGGAGAGGGGGTAGGATGGAGAGTCTTGAGAGAGAGAGAGGGAGGGATTGGGAGAGAGATAGAGGGTAGAGGGTCAAGAGTAGATGTTTAAGGGTAGAGGGTAGAGGGTTTAAGGGTTTAAGGGTTAAGGGTAGAGGGATAAGGGTAGAGGGGAGAGACATATAAGGAGTCAGTGAGTGAGAGAGACTTGAGAGAGGGAGAGGGGGTAGGAGGTATATACTTGAGAGAGTGAGAGGGAGAGGGAGTGGGAGAGAGATTTAGGGTAGAGGGTTGATGGTAGAGGGTAGAGGGTTTTAAGTGCTTGGGTTTTAAGGGTTAAGGGTTTAGGGTTTAGGGTTAAGGGTAGATGGGAGAGATAGAGAGAGGTGATACAAAGAGAAGTAGAGACATAAAGGAGGTGGAGATATTGAGAGAGAAACATGTATAGATTGACAACTAGGTAGACAAAAGTAGATATGAAAGAAGAGATAGAGAAAGAGGTATGGATGGAGAGAGAGGTGATACAAAAACAAAGAGAGGTCTAGGAAGATAGAGGTAGGAGGAGATAAAGAGAAGTAGAGGGTAGAGTTAAGGGTAAAGGGTAGAGTGTTTAAGGTTTTAGGCTTTAAGGGTTAAGCATTAAGGGTTTAGAATCTAGGGTTAACGATAAAGGGGAGAGAGATAGAGGGAGTGAGTGAGAGAGAGGGAGGGAGTGGGAGAGAGATATATGGTAGAGGGTTAAGGTTAGAGGGTAGAGAGTTAAGGGTAGAGGGGACAAAGATAGAAGGAGTGATTGAGTGAGAGAGAGACTTGAGAGAGGGAGAGGGGGTAGGAGAGAGAGAATTGAGAGAGAAAGAGGGATGGAGGGAGTTGGAGATAGATAGAGGGTAGAGGGTAGAGTGTTTAAGGGTTTAGGGTTTGAGGGTTAAGGGTTTAAGGTTAAGGGTAGAGGGGAGATAGATAGAGGGAGTGCATGAGAGAGAGATATACCTAAGAGAGGGAGAGGGGATATGACGCAGAGACTTGAGAGAGATAAAGAGGGGGAGGGAGTTGGAGAGAGATATAGGGTAGAGAGTAGAGTGTTTAAGGGATTAGGTTTAGGGTTAAGGGTATAGGGGAGAGAGATAGAGGGAGTGAGTGAGAGAGGGAGGGAGGAAGTGGGAGATAGATAAAGGGTAGAGGGTAGAGGGTTAAGGGGAGAGGGGAGAGAGATAAAATGAGTGAGTGAGTGAGAGAGAGACCTGAGAGAGGGAGAGGGGGTTGGAGGGAGAGACTTGATAGTGAGAGAGAGGAATAGAGGGAGTGGGAGACAGATAGAGGGTAGAGGGTATATGATAGAGGGATAAAGGGATAAGGGTTTAGCATTAAGGGTAGAGGGAAGAGATAGAGGGAGTGAGAGAGTGAGTGAGAGACCTAAGAGAGAGATAGAAGGGGTAGGAGGGAGATTGTTGAGAGAGAGAGGGGGGATGAGGGAGATTCTCTATATCTCCCCTCCCTCTCTATGTCTCAAGTCTCTCCCTCTCTCATGTCTCTCTCTCTCTCATTGAATCCTATCTCTCTCCCCTCTACCCTTAAGGGTTTACAGTTTAGGGTTAAGGGTAGAGGGGAGAGATAGAGAGAGGTGATACAGAGAGAAGTAGAGACATAACAAAGGTGGAGATATTGAGAGAGAGGAGGCAAGGAGGGAGAGATAAATAGTTATAGATTGACAACTAGGTAGAAAAAAGTAGATATGAAATAAGAGATAGTTAAAGAGGTGTGGATGGAGAGAGAGGTGATACAAAAACAAATAGAGGTCTAGGAAGATAGACGTAGGAGGAGATAAAGAGAAGTAGAGGGTAGAGTGTTTAACATTTTAGGGTTTAATGGTTAAGCATTAAGGGTTTAGAGTCTAAGGTTAAGGATAAAAGGGAGAGAGATAGAGGGAGTGAGTGTGAGAGAGTGAGGGAGAGAGTGGGAGAGAGATATATGGTAGAGGGTTAAGGGTAGACGGTAGAGGGTTAAGCGTAGAGGGGGAAAAGATAGAAGGAGTGATTGAGTGAGAGAGAGACCCGAGAGAGGGAGAGGGGGTAGGAGAGAGAGAATTGAGAGAGAGAGAGAGAGGGATGGAGGGAGTATGAGATAGATAGAGGGTATAGGGTAGAGGGTTTAAGGTTAAGGGTAGAGGGGAGATAGATAGAGGGAGTGCATGAGAGAGAGATATACCTAGGAGAGGGAGAGTGGATATGAGGGAGAGACTTGAGAAAGATAAAGAGGGGGAGGGAGTTGGAGAGAGATAGAGGGTAGAGGGTAGAGTGTTTAAGGGATTAGGTCTAGGGTTTAGGGTTAAGGGTATAGGGGAGAGAGATAGAGGGAGTGAGTGAGAGAGAGAGGGAGGGAGTGGGAGATAGATAAAGGGTAGAGGGTAGAAGGTTAAGGGTAGAGGGGAGAGAGATACAATGAGTGAGTGAGTGAGAGAGAGACCTGAGAGAGGGAGAGGGGGTTTGAGGGAGAGACTTGATAGTGAGAGAGAGGGATAGAGGGAGTGGGAGATAGATAGAGGGTAGAGGGATAAAGGGATAAGGGTTTAGTGTTAAGGGTAGAGGGAAGAGATAGAGGGAGTGAGTGAGTGAGAGAGAGACCTAAGAGAGAGATAGAATGGGTAGGAGGGAGAGTCTTGAGAGAGGGGATGAGGGAGACTAGTCCCCTCATCCCTCCTCTCTCAAGACTCTCCTCCTACCCCTCTCCCTCTCTCATGTCTCTCTCTCTCTCATTGACTCCTATCTCTCTCCCCTCTACCCTAAACCCTTAACCCTCTACCCTATACCATTAACCCTCTACCATCTATCTCTCTCCCACTCCCTCTCTCTCTCTAAAATCTCTCCCTCCTACCCACTATCCCTTTATCAAGTCTCTATCTCTCAATCACTCCCTCTATCTCTCTCCCCTCTACCCTTAACCCTAAACCCTAAACTCTTAAACCCTCCCTCCCTCTATCTCTCTCCCATTCCCTCCATCTCTCTCTCTCTATCTCAAGTATCTCCCTCCTACTGCCTCTCCCTCTCTTAGGTCTGTGTCTCTCACTCACTGACTCCCTTTATCTATGTCTCATTTACCCTTAACACTAAACCATAAACCCTTAACCCTTAAACCCTAAACCCTAAACCCTCTACCCTATACCCTTAACCCTCCCTCTATCTCTCTGCCATTCCATCCCTTACTCTCTCTCTCTCAATTCTCTCTCTCCTACCCCCTCTCCCTCTCTTACGTCTCTCTCTCTTAGTGACTCCCTCTATCTCTCTCCCCTATACCCTTAAGCCTAAACCCTTAACCCTTAAACCCTCTACACCCCACCCTTTACCATGCCTCGCTCAATCTCTCTCCCACTCCCTTCCTCCCTCTCTCTCTCTGGTATCTCCCTCCTACCCCCTCTCCCCCTCTTAGGTCTCTCTCCCCTCTACCCTAAACTCGCTACCCTATTCCACTAACCCTTAAACCCTAAATCCTTAAACCCTTAACCCTTAAAATATCTACCCTCTACCCTGAACCCTACCTCCCTCTATATATCTCCCACTCCCTTCCTTAATCTCTCTCTTAACCCTCTCCTGCCTACCCCCTCTCCCACTCGTAGGTCTCTCTCTCAAGTAGAGGGTAGAGTGTTTTAAGGGTTTTGGGTTTAAGGGTTAAGGGTTTACGGTTTAGGGTTAAGGGTAGAGGGGAGAGAGACAAAGGGAGTAATTGAGAGAGAGAGACCTGAGAGAGAGAGAGGGGGGGTGTAGGAGGGAGATGATTGAGAGAGAGAGATGGAGGGAGTGGGGGAGAGATAGAGGGATGGAGGATTAAGGGTAGAGGGTAGAAGGTTTAAGGGTTAAGGGTTAAGGGTTTAGGGTTTAGGGTTAAGGGTAGAGGGTGCCAAATTTATTCATATTTTTGTCTGTGCTCCCAATCTCATTTGCACATATTTCAATAGAGTTTTATAAAAAAATTGTGATAGTGTTAACCTCTCTCTTAGCTATCTAAATATATATAAAAAAAAGGTCATTTTTATTTAGTTAAGGTTTTGATCCATGGCTTCTATTGTAAATGCCTCTTTTTTCTATCAAAAACCAGCTTGTGCTAGTTTTAGGATAGATTTTTAATCGTTCATCGAAACATGAAATAAATTACCTTTTTTGAAAGTAGATTCCATTCTACACATGATGAAAAAATAATAATCAAATTCTTATTAGTTTTCAAAAAAATTATGGGGAGCACGCTCAAATTTTAGCTTTTTAGGATGTGTCCAATTTAAAAATTCATAACATATTATATATTCATTAAAAAAATTATTTGAAAGAATGAGGATAAACTACATGGTGTTAGCTAATTTCTCACTATTGGGATTTTTGAAATTCATAAAAAAAAAATCAAAAAAGGGGGAGCCCTCAGGCGCTATCCTATTTTTGTGATCAAAACAGGACCTGTTTTGGACCCCCCCTTTTTGAGATCCTATAAAACCAAGCGAAGACTTGTTTTTCTTGTCCTATAAAATGTTCAAAGCAAAAAAGATAGTTGAATTATCCCTTGAAAACATGTCCCCACCCACCAGTGAGCCTACCATCCTTGACACAACCATGCTTGAACCTAAAGAAGTCCAAAACAATGAAGACCAACTTGAGACAAAACCATCACCTACATCCTATAAACAACAAAGAGATAATGAAAACAACCCTATCACACCTCGTAGACAAAAACAAGTATACAAAGTCAAAGAGAAATTGGTCGAACAACCTCCTGTGGTTCCTGCCATTCCTCCACTTGGGGAAGAAAAGAAACTTATGGTTGGTCAACCCACTCCTACACAAATGGAACTTGAAAACAAAACTAAAAGAAATAGAGGTGCTAGAAAGCATAGGTGTAGATGTTGTGCCCTTTCTAACAAGTTACATAAAGAATTAAACAAAGAAAATCAAGATCCAACTTTGGCTGAAGCAATGCATGATGACTCGAACCCTGCCCCCCAAAAAAAAATCCAATGCAAAAACCACAACAATAGTTGAATTCTTCCTTAGACATTATCCATCGAACTCTTGTTGTTTTTGATTAACCTGGATGATGATGATGAGGTTGCGAAAATTCATGAAGAGGTGCATAATGAATTGAATACATTATTTTCCTCTTCCATGAGCCTAAATGATAAATCTCCTACAAAGAGTGTTGAACTGGGTGCTTCTCCTATTTCGTCAATTTCTCTTGTCCCTTTGGCTAGTTTTTCACCTTCGATATACAATGAAAATGATTGTTATGCAGATGAACTACTCATAGGTTGAATCGCATGTGCCTTACTAGTCTTTTGCATTATCTTTTATTTTCCCTTTTATGTGATTGCATGTGTGTAATTTGATCCCCCATAATATTATTTTTGATGTTCTCCATCTCTTTGTGAAATTCCTCTATTTGTACCTTCATTCTTCTCTATGTCGTAAAATTTTTAATTTTTTAATTTTATCTTTTTCATTTTTCTTGCTTTTTCCTTTTTGGGATGATGCAAGGCATCGAGACATTCATATCTCTTCCATGTTGACCCAAAATCTTTTCTTTTAATTTATCTTTTTCATTTGTCTTGTGTTTTCCTTTTGGGGATGACACAAGGCATCAAGACATTTATGTTTCTTCCACGTTGACCTAAAAGGTTTATCTTTGTTTTCATTCTCTTTGTGTCATTCTTCCAATTATATGTGTATTTGGGGAATGATGATAGCTTCGAGCTCTCTAACAACATTGTAGCAAGAAAATACTGACCCCAAATCCATAGATCCCTTATGTGTTTGGTGTTTTCATTTTGTGGGCAACCCCTCTCTTTTCTATTTCTTTTGCATGACATAGCATTACATGGAAACATATGACTTGGCATAGGGATTTCCAAGTTGGCTCTCATGCCTTCTTTACTATTTGCATTTATGGTGCTTAGAAATTTCTTTAAAGTGGGGCATACATTGGCATTATTATTTTGCATTTTTTTTCTCTTTCATGGTTCATGGTGCAGTTCTCTTACTTCATTTCATGCGTTTTCACTTTGTCGATGACATTCGGTGTAATGTCCTTCACGACAGTGATATCCCTTAGCATATTGCATTCCTCTTAATGGATTGATGTGACACACTACATCCCCTAAGTTGCAAATTTTGTATTCTTTGATTGGTCCTCTCTTGGGGACATTACACAAAATGTTCCCGAAATTAAAGACCTCACATGAACTACGAAAGACTCCTTTGAATGTTCCTTGTATTTTTAATTTTTTGTTATATGGGCACCTTACATAATAAAACTTCCATGTATGTGGAGCCATCCTATTTTTTCATGAGCATATGAAGTTTTGCTTGTGTCATGAAGCTCAAAAATAATTTTGAGTGGTAGCTTACTAAAGTTATTAGGATGTATAACTTTGGTATGGTTTGAGCAAGAAGCCTAACCGAGGCATGAATTTCCCTATGGCCACTTGCATGTGTGTGTGAGTACATACCATCGAGGAGTGTATGTTCCTCACCTTTTTGGACTTCTCACCCACAAGACAACCAAGAGTTTGATTGCCACATAGTGAGTATGCACTTTTCAGACAAACAACCTCAATCTGATCCACATCATGCTGGACAAATGATCGAAGCATTATTTGCCTTGTTTCCTTTCCATGTTGTTTCTTTATGTCTTTTATAGTGCATGATTGTTCTTTATTGTTTCTATTTACCACTTTCATGTGTGTTCTTATGCACTTATGTTGGTTTGCCATAGGACCTTGGTCTTGGGGGCTTGCACAACCCCCTTAGCCATGTTTGTCCTATATTTCTACCATTAGTACATTCAAACCCCCTTGGTCGTTGTTGCATTTGGTCTACTTTAGTGTGGGTTGGTAGCAATTTCCTCCTCTCACTAAGGTGGGGGTTAGATGTAATGATAGAAAAAGGTCCCCTTAACATGGCCTTGATTTAGTGTTTTAATATGGCAGACATATTCACATTAGGTCTTGGGCCCTTGAGAACTAATGGATTTAAATGGAACCTTGCTAAAGTGTTGTGAAGTGTTGTAACACACTTTCACACTTTTGTAAAGTCTTATCAACAAAATAAACCTTTATTTAATTAAAATCAACACTAATCTTGCCTTATTTGGAGTGTTGTAAAGTTTTGTGACACACTTTCACACTTCTCAAGGCTTGTCATTAATAATTGGGCTTTCATATGCATTAATTGTCCATATTTTGCATCCAAAAGCCTCATTTATTGCATCTATCAAGGATAATCCTGACACCAATAGTTATCCAATCATAATTTAGGTGTTTTTGGCTTTTGTCACCCAAATTTAGGGATCTAGGACTCATTCACTACCTTGGGTGAATGGGTCCCACCTAGATGTTTTCGCCCCAAACCGATTTTCACATATTTCTAAGTAGTTTTCATTTTTGGTCCCATACATTATGCGAGATGGGACTCAATCACCATCTTGGGTGAATGAGTCCCGTGTGGTCCAAAATCAAATTTAATTCAAATTTCTATCAAGATTTTATTCTCCTAGATTTGATGTCAGCTTGAAGTGTTGTAATTTCAGGAATTCTTGCATAATTGTGTATAAATACAAGGTTCTTTCACTCATTTTAATCCTAGCAAGCAATCAAGTGATCCTTATAGATAATTGAGTTCACAAGAGCATTCGATAGCATTCAAGGGTAGATTATCAAGCATTTTAGAGCAACATTCAAGTATCAATCATTACTTCAAGGATTCCATATGTCATGTTTGTTATTGTGCTAACAATTGTGATGTAGGTTTTAATATTTAAGTAAGTATTCAATTGAAGACCAACATAATTCAAGCTACAGTAAATATCTACATCCATTGAAGCGATTTCAAACATATTTGTAGCATCTTATTGCTAGGGTTTGGTGAGTTGGAACATTTTATTTTGTTCATTCATCATTCTCTATTCTTATTTGCTTTAATTTCAAGGTTTAATTACCAACAAGGGGTTTGACCAAGGCAAACCCCTATCCACTAACCGAACAACATTTTTTCCCTCTCCTTTGTGTGTGATTTATAGGTCTCGATTACAGATTTCGTAAGGAGAAATATTGGAGAAATTTTTTCAAGAGCCCGAAGTTGGCAACAAACCTTGGAGAGACTTGGAGATCACCTACAGGTGGAAAATTATGATTTTAGATCTAGAAACCAATCAAGAAGGATTGAGCAGAAAGAGATGAAAAAGATGAGCTTTCAAAGTTCTAAAAAATCCCAATTCGACTGATTCGCCACTTCTGGGGAATGAGTTCCAATCCCAAGTTAGTTTTCAAGTTTTTGCAAATTTGGATACCCTTTTGGCAGATTCCTATTCTTATACATTTTTCTAGAAACTGGACTGATTCACCTAGCTTCACGAATGAGTCCCAATTAGTAGTAATAGCCAAATTTCCAATGATTCAGATCTCCATTCAACCTCTTCCCAATTCCAAGGTGCACACATTTTTTTTTGCAACCTTTTGTGTTGTTTCATTCAGTTTTATAAATCATTTAGTATTAGTTTGCATTCAATTAGGGTTTTGTATCATATCTTGCATTTCATTGTCTTTTCCAAGTTTAGACTTGGTGGTGAACCCTTGATTAGATCATATTCAACCCCTAGGACAACCCTATTACAAGATTTATTTCTCTTGTAAATTGAGATATTTAGGGTTACCCTTGAATGAAATTTAATTAGTGGGTGTGCTCTATGTCCTACAACCATATGCTAGCACTCCATCCCACAAATTCATCATTTCAGCTACATAAATTCATAGGTACATTGTGTGGGATTATCCTCCTAGGTTTATCAGAGCTTGAAGTGTAGGGGAGAAAAGTGTAGAATCCATCTCACATTTGTTGGCTAAAATCTTGAATTTATTAAGCATAAGGATTGGACATCCTTTAGTGGATTTTAAGGGTTCACCTAGAAAAAAAACCAATACCTAGACACTAAAGCTTTATTCACTATTTCTACATATTTCATAGGCTTGTGAGCCTATAAAAAAACTTACCAAGGATTGCAGTTTGTTTTTATGGTATGTTATTAATTTATATTAGGGACATGGAGATGACAAAGATAAATATAAAATCTATTTGGGTCAAATTAAGCATTCAAACCTGGTACCAATCATACCTAAGGATGATAAGAGAAAACTAATGGAGAAAATAAAATATATACAAAAATAAAAAAAGGAAATGGAGAATAATTTCAAGAATCCTCAAATATGATGGGATATTCAAACTTATAAAAATGATAGCTGGTTTATGTGTGTGTCATGAACATTTGAGAGGGGATTTGAATCAAATATAATTTGTAAGAACACAATTAGTAAAAATTATTATAAAATAGATATGAAGAGTAATCATACTAAGATTCATTCATAAAATATTCTAATAATGTAGTTGAGAGCCCATATAAAATCATATAGATATATGATCTAGTCGAGTTATTACATGATGTCCTTGATTTTTTCAATAAAATATGAATTCCCTTGAAATATAAGGTTTATAAATTTATTTAATTCTAGTGGACTTTTTTATCCTTGATATTATAATACTAGATGGATATAGGAAGACACTATTTATATGAAAATTTTAGTTTGAATATTTGGTACCTATCATAATTAATCGATGATTGCAAGAGAATAAAGCTCATCCCATCTTGGTAAGTTGTCAAAATGATAAGACTTGAGATTTAGATAAAAAAGTTAATAAACCTATTAGATAGTTTAAATTAGCCTTGGATGTGAGATACACCACTAATATGAATAATACCAAAATAATTTGTAGGGAAAATAGCTTGGGGATGAGGATTTCAATTAATGGGTGGATGATTTCACTAATGAGTATTCGTGTTCGTAATCTTACCTTTTCATGTTTAACTACCTAATATATAAGATATATATGAGTTCTCTGATCTTGTAGTCAGGAGACAAAAATTGGTGAAATAAGTAAAGCTAACGAGGGTCAATATCAACAGTGGAGACTAATGCTTCAAAGATGTTATTACCAGATTTCAAAGGAAAGGGGCATCCTTTATTTAATGTTTCTATTTAGTACTTGAATTAAGAGGCATGAGCTACAATCTGAATGGTATGTATTTCTTTTATATCCTAAAATTTATTAATATATCTCGAAGTAAACCCATAAAAGTGAAATTACACAGTAACATATAGGTGGAGAGCAAGCTTTCAATACAGAAAGCATATGGAGACTGCAATAAAAACATGCATCACCCACCAAATTGTTTATAATAGTTGTTTATAATGATTAATTAGTGTATTCTTTAAATATGTTTTCAAACCGAAAACTCCAATTACCCCAAATATAGCGCACAATCGACAAAACTAAGGAAATTGTAAAAAAATAACTAAATAGCGAGGAAACATTCTAAATTAAATAGCCATCTCCATCTTCACTACGCTCGTCTTTTTTACATGGATAAAATTGAAAACATTATTAAAACACGAATTAAGGAAAAAATATTTTTATTATCTCTGGGATATAATAAATTAATTGGCCGACCAGAGGCGGTTCCCTCAATGGCAGGGAACATACTGCGATGGGGATTCCTCGAGATGAGAGAAGTATCAGCCATGGCTTTTCCCTTATTACTTACACCAAGCACAGTCGCAGATCTCAGATTCCATGATCCGGCTTATTTCAAAGCAAATATTGATAGTTTTTAAAATCTTTATTTGATGATAGGCATATCACTAATGAGAAGACAATGTCCAAGTGGATTAAGAGGTACATGCGGCATCAATTCTGCAGAGAGAAACAAAACACTTGAGCTCTTCATAACATATTCTTCTGAACATCCAGATATGTTAGGATTGAATTGAGAAACTGCATATCAGATTTTACAAATTTCTAAAAGAAAGGGTATAAGATAATTACCAAAGTCAATCAATGAGATGTGTAAGAATCTTACCTCTTAGCATTGATTTCTTCGAAATGTCAATCAATCAATATGTGGGTGGTGGGGATTTATAGTAGTAATATGGTGGTGGATGTGAAGGGGATGGTGGTGGAGGGGACTTGTAGTAGTATGGAGGAGGAGGAGAAGGAGATGGTGGAGGTGGGGACTTATAATAGTATGGAGGAGGAGGAGAAGGAGATGGTGGAGGTGGGGACTTGTAGTAGTATGGAGGAGGAGGTGATGGAGATGGAGGTGGTGGAGATTTATAGTAATATGGAGGTGGAGGTGAAGGGGAAGGTGGTGGTGGGGATTTGTAATAATATGGAAGAGGAGGTGAAGGAGATGGTGGAGGTGGGGATTTGTAGTAGTATGGGGGTGGTGGAGAGGGTGATGGTGGTGGAGGAGACTTGTAGTAGTATGGAGGAGGAAGGGATGGAGATGGTGGTGGTGGGGATTTATAATAGTATGGAGGAGGAGGAGATGGGGAAGGTGGTGGAGGGGACTTATAGTAGTATGGGGGTAGTGGAGAAGGGGATGGTGGTGGAGGAGACTTGTAATAGTAAGGAGGAGGAGGAGATGGAGATGGTGGTGGTGGAGATTTATAGTAGTATGGTGGAGGAGGAGATGGGGAAGGTGGTGGTGGGGACTTATAGTCATATGGGGATGGTGGAGAGGGTGATGGTGGTGGTGGAGACTTGTAGTAGTATGGAAGAGGAGGAGATGGAGATGGTGGTGGTGGGGATTTATAATAGTAAGGTGGAGGAGGTGAAGGAGATGGTGGAGGTAGGGACTTGTAGTAATATGGAGGAGGGGGAGAGGACAATGGAGGTAGAGGGGACTTGTAATAATACAGAGGAGGAGGTGAGGGAGATGGAGGTGGAGGGGATGGAGATGGAGGAGGTGGAGACTTGTAGTAATATGGAGAAGGGAGTGAAGGAGATGGTGAAGGGGGAGATTTGTAATAATATGAAGGTGGAGGAGATGAATATTGCTCATATTCAGCTGCAGCCAAGGCTACCATAGAGAACGCCAAAGCAATTAAGAATGCCATAGTATCCAAATGTTGTGCCCTCCCAACAACCATTGTTGTTGCTGCCGCAGTCCGGTGCAGTGCAGTCGAGTGATTACATGAGGTTGTGTTGCAGTGTTTATATATGTATTGATGTTTTATAAAAAGTCTTAATTTTCCGCGTGAGCGACATAGTCAAGTGGAAGGTGTCCGAACTGTCTATCATTTGGAACAATTCTTAATTGATCAGCCCTCTGTCGTTTAGAACAATTCTCTGAAATTGACCGGTACAACTGGTTATGTGCCAAGAATCGAGTCTCTCGTTGAGGTGGGCAATGATTAGGAGCTGAAGCCGTCAAAAATGAGCTATTCACATTGACTTTAGTTCATTCATTTTTATTTTAAGATGGAGAAAAACACGATAGCCCATATAAAAATTGATTGAGCTGACCATATCAAATCTTCTAAGATAAACTTCCTCTAATTAGGATTCATTTGAACATCATGAGAAGATAAGATTAATTAAATAGTTCTTTACATTTTATATCAGTAAGGAATCAGACCTGTTTTAAGAAGCATACGCATGTGGGGTCATCCTTTGCCTTTTCGTAGCTGGGTAAGCTGGCCATAGAATCTTTTCAAAGGGGTAACATTCGAATCGCCCTGAAAATTTGTTACGTTTATGTCATCAAAGCTTTAACATCCTGCAATCGGACCTTAAGCAATAACTTTTCAACAACCACGATATGAATCCGTACCGACTATTTTTGTGCCTATATTTAAATTTGGTCTGGAAAACCTATACATTGCTGAACAGGAGGGAAGCAGGTAGAGGGTATGCACGATTTTAAGTTTAATTATTGTTGTTTTTTAAAATACATTATTTAATTGTTTGATGATGGTAAATTCGGGAAGGGCCTTAGAGAAGAAGTCATAATATGTTTGATAAGATAATACAGAACAGCCATTTAACGTTTGATAAAATAATTTGAAGTAGTAAAAAATAGTAATTCATTTTTTCATTTATTTTAATTTTATTTTTTAGTCTCTAGTTTAAAAAGCTTGAAAACATGTTTGTGAATTTCAATTTATTTTTCGATATTTGATGATAGGGTTTCATTATTAAAATTAAAAAGAGGTGTGTAGGGTTGTTTTATTTGTTTATTAAATTGAAAGTTTAATGGAAATAAATAATATCTTTAATAAATCTTAAATTAATTAAATAAGTATTTGATAAATAAATATTTTAAGTGGAATAGTTGAGTTTGAAAATTATTTTGAATTAAATAGTTATAACTTATATAGATTAATAATGTATTTAGGTTTTATCTCTATATAAAATTTAATTTTTACTACATATTTAAAATTTACTCACTCTTACAAAAGAAATTTAGGATATATCATTTATGTGTACGAGAATTAGTAATATTATATTTTTCTTTTTGGTTACTTCTATAAATAAAGTTCTATCCTTTGTGATTGTGAAACCTCACCCTTTTGCATAAATTTGATCTACGAAATCCATTAGTCTTTGAGAATGTTTTCCTTCAATTTTGAGCTTGTACATAAAGTTGATGTTTTCCTTCAATTTTGAGCTTGTATAGAAACTTGATAAGCTAAGTCAGCTTGAACAATGAGAAACTCCATGATTAAGTGCGCTTGAGTTGGGGTAGAATTGGGCTGATTTTCTTGGAAGGTCCAATCTTTCCCTTGTGTGAGAATCATTGAGATGCAATAAATGCTATCCTGGCCATTCATTCTCATAACATATGGGTTTATGTTATCTATCACTCACGAAATATGGGACAATGAGCTTAAATAAAAAACAATGAAATTGAATCTTGATATAAATATCATAATTTGACACGCTATTGAATATACATTATACTTATCATTTGTACAATAATAAATTTATATGCAATAGTTATATCATCTCCCTGATATCAAAATCCACAAGGATGTCAAGTCAATTGGTATGAACAATGAATAGAAACATCAAGCAATCATTTAGTAAATCGTGATGTAGTGTTGATGTGACAAGATAATTCTTTCTACTACCATTACTATATGCAATATATGTTCATTCCACTAATTTTTTATTTCTTCTAAATGAATTATGTTCCATCCATCAATACAACCTCTGACATGCAATTCAAAAAAGAAGAAGCTTAGTGTTAGTCCGCAATGGCTTGGCAAAGAGAAAAGAGAACATCCAAGATTTTAATTTTATATTTCCAATAAATACGATCATTTTATAAGTATGCATCTAACTAGGGTAATTTACACAAAAAAATAGAAAAAGTAGAGGACTAGGTCTAGATCCTATTAATGAACTGAAATGTGATTAATCTAGTATCAACTTATTTTTGAACTTGCATGTGAAATACATTGTTTCAATAATACTCATCATATTAGGGATAAATAGGTTTAAGTGAGTAGAAAATAAAGGAAAAAGTGTAGGCTATGTAATCTTAATCCCCCATAACTTAAATAACATGTGAGGTACCATGAATATTCTTACCAAACTAAAATGAAACAACAAACATATAACTAAGTATCTATCTAATCATAAAATTGATATAGTTAATTAAGTAGATATTTCTTTGATATAAATTACCTTAAGTTGAAGGATCTCTCTAAATATACAAAACTAAAAAGAAAAAGATTCAAGGAGTTGCATCTATTTCATTTTAATAAAAAATGCAAAAGTAGCCATTAAGCTAACTACATGTGATTTACATACCAAAACATAAAATAAAAATCACCTAATAAAACCTTAAAAGGACACTACTTCAATCCATATATATTATACTACCAAAGGTAAAATAGGATACTAAGAAACATGAATCGACATAATTATCAACTAGAACTAGACTTGACTTATCGAATATTAAACTAAATAAAAATGTGGTAGTGCTTATTATTGAACAAAAATATATGAATGATAAAATTATAGTCATTGAAAACTATAATAGAGTAAATGGAGATGGATCAATCATTGAAACATAAGAAAAAATTGTCACCAAAATGAAGTGAAATAGGAAGACCTAGAAATGAGGGACCTATGCCAAAAAGCACAAAAAGGGGTGTCCACCTAATCACAAATCCCCCTATTCCTCAAGTTTACTAGGAAGAAGGATAGTGCCACAAGAAATTAGAACTGACCTAAAACCCTTAAGGTGAGTAAACTCCAAGTATTGGGACACTATGATGTCTATTCTTCCTTATGACAAAAAATGGTAAAAATATGTATGTGTAGAAGTTTTGGGAGACGAATGAAAGTGCATTAATAATCCAATATCTAATATCTACTACTTAGAATGTGAAAGGATATGATAAGACTATCAAAGATAATCATTAACCAACAAATCTGAGATGGTTAAGATAGTTTATACCCAGGTTTAAAATTTTCATAAAGCATCTTGTTCAAGCAAATGTGTCCTTGTATCCTTTTCTAATTTTAATTTTTTTTGTCCTTTGATGTTGGATCTAAGACTCTGATTTCTCCAGGTTTGACTATCAAAAGGCTGAAAATAGTTATTTTAGATAAGTTTTTGTGTCTTGGAAATTTTGATGTCAACTTTGACAATTTTGTAGAATTGCACTTTTTGATCAACTTTCAGTCCTTCTTCACCTACAAATTTACAAACACACAAAGAGGATAATTTTTATTTTTTTATGGTGTATAAGGGTTTTACTTTGTCAAACCCTAGTTTGGTAATTAAACCTTGATACATTTGAAACAAAATCATAACTGGAAGGAATGATGAATGAACACTAGCTTCTTTTAGCTCACCAAACCCTTTAACGGTTGCCCTTGGAGGACTAAAGTATAACACATCACTCCAAGGATTAGATCTTGCAGTAAACGGAAAAATAGGATGCTTGAAAACTTGAAAGCTACACCATAATGTTGTTAGTATTATTTTTTTAACCTAGGGATAATTACTTAGGAAATTGTCCTGTATCAGGTAGTTTTTCACTCATCTCATTTCTCATGCCTTTAAATATTATCTTGAATAGTTTTTCACACTATGTATTTTATCATCTCAATTTATGAATATAATCTTGGATATTTTTAGAATATTCTTTGTGCTTCTCTTGTGTATGTGTGAGGGTTGTTTATTTTTGCAAGTTGAAGATCTGGGGAAGGAGTTCCCACCTCCTACATGGTATATGAGCACATCCTCTTGATCACCCTCTTAGAGAGTATCTACGAAGGAGATGCATGCAATCTTTTTGCATGCATTTCGTTTGGCGTTTGGAATTTTTCTTAAAATTTCTATTTTTCCTTTGGCATGATCTATGTTGCTGAGGCATGAATTATATTGTTGAGCCCATGTTTCTTTTTTTTTCCAATGTGGAAACAAAAAAAGTGTGCCTTTTTCCTTGCTTAATTTTGGAATAATTAATGATAGATTAGACTTGATATCACCTTGATCTAGTGTTGTGATATATTTTACACATCCACATTCAGTTTTGGGCCCCTTTTAAGCTAAACAAACTTAACTTCTCCTTAATTTAGTGTTGTAAAGTTTATTTACTGACATCTTTAGATTAAATTTAGGAGGCTTGTAAACTAAATTGACCTAACCTAGTGCTGTAATGTGTTGTACAAATTCACATGGATTTTCCTTCTAAGCTAAAATTACTTGAATTTTCCTTAATTTCATGTTGTAAAATGTATTTATTTACACTTTCGCATTGAATTTTGGGCCCTCCTTAATTTATGACATTAATATAATCATTAATAGGCCCCTAAGACCCTATATATGCATCCCAAGGCATATTTTAATCCAAATACCAACATAGACATCATATAAACTTAATTTCTCTCAACTTGATGCTTTCTCTGTCAAAAAAGGCCCATTGGGACCCATACACCACGTTGGGAATATGAGTACCACCAAGTGGGACCCATTTTCCACCTTGGGCATATGAATCACAAAAAATGGGACCCATCTCCCACAAGTGGTATTTGAGTTCCATGTGGCTCCTTTTTGAGTTTTTAGTGGGAAATCAGAGTTTTAAATTCAAACTTCTTTAATGTCAACCTTCAGGATCTAATAAACGATCATTTGGATGAATTACCTATATATAAGAGTTCTCAAATAATTATTCCATTAAGACTACATGATATCAAGTTAAGTACTCAAGATTTAAGCATTCAAAGACTTCACAAGAGCATCAAGAGAGTTTGCAAGATCACTTTTAAGGCATTCAATGGAAAAATTCTTCATCAATTGTTGCAGAAATTCAAGATCCATCATCATGTAAATCATATCAAACATTTAAATCATTTTATTGAGCTAGTGTTGTGATGTAGCATTGAAGATCCAAAATCAAGCATTTCTCTAGACCTATGGTCAAGATCAAGCTCTATATCCTTCATGGTCATTTGATGTTGAGTTACACATTTACAAGACATCATTCAAGGTATTGTTGTCCATGATTCATTTTATTTTTTTCATGTTTCATTCCTTTATTTCATTAAATCATTATTTGTTTTAATTGCCTACAACGGGTTTCACAAAGGCAAACCTCCATCTCCTAACAATTAACACTTTTTCTCTCTCTCTCTCTTTGTGTGATTGCAGATCTAGGTGCTTTGAAGACTTGAATATCCTTGTAATTTTAGGTAGAAAGGTTGAGAGAATTTTTCAAGCCATCACAAGGTTGCCATCTTCACAAAAAGTTACCTATAGATTTGAAATCAATAGTTTCATATCCAGAAACAGAGTGGAATAGAAAGAGTAGACATTGAAGAGAAGATTAAGACTTTGAAGTTCCCAAAAACCATAACTAGAATGATACACTAATCTTGGCATATAAGTCCCAGTTTAGGTCATTTTTCAAATTTTGACAGTTTTGGATACCCTTTCTTTTTAAACTTGTCCCTACATAGAAACCCAGATTTGGTATTGATTCACCCATTTTGGTGTATGAGTCCTAGTCAACATTAAAGTCACTATTTTTTAGCATTTAAGATCCTCATCCAGTTATCTTAAAATTTCCAGGTGTATATATTTCATCTTGCAAATTTCTATTTTGTTTTACATGCATTTCTAGGTCATTTACTTAAAGATTACATCATATTAGGTTTTAGCATTCCATCTTTCATTTCATTTATTTTTCCAAGTCTTAACTTGGTGGTGAAACCCTCATTAGTTTACAACCAGTCCCTAGGATAGCCTTATTGTAAGATCTCTTTCTTCTTAGCATTGAGATCTCTAGGCTTTCCCTTCAATGAGACAAATGTGAAGTGGTTTTTCTCTATGTTCTAAACCATACAAAAGAGAATCAATTTCCCATTGTTTCATTTTGGTGAATCTACCTTTAGAATACCTTATTTTCTGATTTTGAGAGCATCATCACCATAGATCTTGCTTACACTATCTTTGTATTAGGTTTTGTATTAGTTAATTAGCAATTAGGGTTTCTAAATATTGCATTAGTGAAAGTTCATATAGGTTGCATTTTTTCATCTTAAATCATTGAAAGTCATATAAAATCTACATTTTCACTTAGGTTACAACTCATATAAACTAAAAAGAATTAAAACCACTTAAAATTTATTGAAAATTGTGAAAAAAAACCCAATTAGGACTCATACACCCCTCTGGACGGATCACTCCCAATCCATATTTTAAACTACCTTTTACAACATTAAAACCTCATTTTTGTCCTTCCTAATCTTGATGGTAATATATAGTATCAATCTTGGAAGTTTCAGTTACATTTATTTTATCATTCTAGGTCAAAAAATTAATTTATGTATCTATTTTATGTTTCTAGGTCAAAAAAATCAATTTACATCTATTTTATGATTCTAGGTCAAAAAAATCAATTCAGGGTAGTCATTTTTGAAATTATTTCAATACCCAAATTATTAGATCAGAAAAAGTTCACATTTGTGACACTTTAAATCATATGGACAAAACTACTTTTCACTTTTCCATACACAATTTTCACATTCATAAAACTTTCCATAAGTTTGATAAAAGTGCTTTTCATTTTTGGATATACATTGTTTGCATTCTTAAAGCTTTGCATACATTGGATAAAATTACTTTTCATCTTTAGATATAAATTGTTTACATTCTTGAAGAATTACATAAGATGGTTAGAAGTTCTTTTCTTTTTTGTTAAATCATTGTTAGTACTTTACCTTTCTAGGGATGCTAAGACAAAGTTCATATCGCCTTCCTATGGGAGTGTTTTAGTGAAATAAAATACAACCTTGGACTATCCTAATGATCATATTCGTTCTTCTCCTCATATATCTCATATTGGTGAAGAAGATATTGTGGTGTTAGAAGAACCAATCAACGAGACCTTTAAGACATTGATGAACAAGAAAAAATAACCATATGAAATCATGATGATAACATAACATAATAGGAAACCATTAAAAATTCAACTAGTCTACATTCATCTCTCAACACTTTTCCCTCTTGTGATAATGTTTTAGATGATGGAATTAAATGTGAGGAGGATATGTTGGTGTTGGATGTGAATCAAAGATAGAACATGGGGGATGAAAGGGGGTAGCTTTTCCTCCTATTCTATCTAGGTCATTCAAATATGTCCAAAGAATCCTAATAGGATTGACTATCAACCTCTCAACATGAGCCAATACACAATTAGGAGGACATAAGAGGGGTATTCTTTGGATTTAAGGGGTTCACCACCAAGAAAATGTTTGGAAAATATAATGCTTGAAAAAACACTATGATATGCAAACAACCTAAAATGAGCTGAACGAGAGATTTAAATAGTTAAAATGAGTAACTCCAAGTTAGGCTATGTGTACCTAGGAAGCCTATAGATGCAATTAGGATTTTGGAAATGTAAAAAGACTTTCAAAATATACCTTGGAGGACTAAGATGCCCAAGATGGTGTTTTAGTCCCACTGCTACTTTTCGGGGTAAACACAAAATCTCAAAGAATATATGAAAAATATGTCATGGAGGACTAAGACACCCAAGATGGAATTTTATTTATGCTTTGAATTTCTAATAAGTCTGAATGTTGTCCTAAGCTCCTAGATTTGCAATTGCTTCCTTCTGAATATTAGGTTCTAAATTAGTCAAATCTGAGCTATAGGTGAGTTTCTGTGAAGATGAAATCTTTGTAATGCAACTTTGTAACCTTGAAACCTCTGCACTCCAAGTGATCTTTAAGTCTTCAACCTAAATTTGGAAACACAAATGGACAATATGGTAGAAACTTGTTGATTGTTAGTGAATGGGGTTTTTTCTTGGTAAAACCCCTTGGGTAATGAAACCCTTAAATGAAATAGAAATGATGAAGGAAATAGTGATTGATTAACATATAATGCTACAACTCATCAAACCCTTGTAAAGGCTACAAACTTGTGTGAAATGGCTGCAATGGATATGTATCTTGAAATGCTTGATAGATCTTGAATTTCTTACTTGCTTAGATCAAAACCCTATGTCACAAATGTTAGCACAACAACACACATAATGCAAGAATAGCCTTTTACATGATGCTTGAATCTTGATGATTTTCTGGTGAATTCTCTTGTGAAATTAATTTGACTATAGTGAATTCTCTCAAAAAAGACTTGGATTGCTTAGGATGAAAATGATTGAACCTTGTATTTATACTTATCTATGCTTAATATCCCAAAATTGTATAACACCAAGCTAACATATGAATCCATTAAATGAAGGAGGTTAAATCCCGCCAAAATTTGAATTTAAATCTTGAAAATGACTCAAGGAGGACTAAGACACCCTAGGTGGAGTCTTAATCCCAAGTGATGAAACTTGGGGCATAGACACCAAAAATGTGAACAAATAAGATACCTGAAAATTAGGGTCCCAAAATGTTGAGGGGACAAAGACACCCTTAGTGGCATTTTAGTCCCAACCAAAAATTAGAGACACCAATCAAAATCATTAGGAGATCACATATGCATTGGAGAATGTTCAGAATAACCAAAAAAATGTGTCATTAATAGGGCTTGTGGACACAAAATAGGAGCAATTAAGCCATAAAGAAGGATAAACAAAGTGATCTAGGCCCAAACAAGTGTGAAAATTGAAGGGTATCCATTTTACTACACTACATTTCACCCCCACTTTAGTGAGAGGATGAACTTGCTTCAAAATCACACTAAAGTAGCCAACCACGCAATCAAGAGGGGTTCAAATGTACAAATGATAGTAAGATTGGATGACAAAAATCAAGAGGGTGGCCAAGCCCCCAAGATCATGATCCTATGGTGAACCAACATAGGCACAAAGGAACGTACATGTGGATGATATATGAACCCAAAATCAGATCGCAAACATACACCATCAAAGATAAGAAAAAGGAAAAAGGAAAATAACTGCAATATATCAAGCTTTGACTGGTCGTCCAACGTGGTGGACAGGGTCTAGGCTTGAAGAGGGTTTATAAGTGGAATGTGTTATCCACTATGCAAACAAAATGCATGCTCGATGGCTAGTTGGAACTAGTTGTCCACTAGGTGAGATGCAAGAGGGACCATATCAAAGCCATACCTCGATGACTTTAATAAGGTACAAAAAGAAAATAAATGCTCATACGGGCTAGTGAAGCTAACTTTTAACTAGGTAAGCCCCAAGGGGTCCATATAAAAGAAATACCCTTGTGACTCCAATAGGGACAAAAGTAAAAATACACGCTCACATGGGCTAGTGAAGATAGTTGTCCACTAGGTGAGCCCTAAGGGGTCCATATCAAAGACATACCTCCATGACTCTAATAGGTACAAAAGGAAAAATGTAACAGAACAAGAAAGAGAGATGTTCAAAGGGATTTTTCTTAGTTCATGTGAGATCTTACTTTTAGTGGACATCGTTCCTAAATTTTTCAAGAGAGGACCAGTTAGAGGATAAAATATTATCCACTTAGGGGATGTAGTGTGGCACACCACCTCTAAGGGGAATATAATATGTTGAGATAGGTAACACTCTTGAAATGTATTACTCACAATGTCACCACAAAGAGGAAAACACATCATATGAAGAAAGAAAATTTCATCAAGGAACATCGAAAATAAAATGCAAATGAAATTCAAATGAAATCATACTGAAATAATGCAAATGTATGCCCTCGCTTTAAAGAAATTGCAAATACCATGCTGTGATAAATTACTTTAAAGTAGACAAACATGGAAAAGGAAAATGACAAAGAGGGTTTCCCCCCAGAATCACATAAGGGATCTATAGATTTAGGATAAGTATCTATCTTTTCTATAATTATATTAGAGAGTTCAGAACAGTTATCATTCCCCAAATATATGCAAAACTTGAAGCATGACAAAAAGAGAGCGAAAAACAAGGAAAATCCTTTTGGGTCAACATGGAAGAGACATAAAGTATCTTGATGCCTTGTGTCATCACCAAAAGGAAAACACAAGAAACAAGAAACATGAAAAATGAAAATTGAAAAGCTTACGACATAGAGAAGAATGAATGTACAAATAGAGGAATGCACGAAGATAGAGAGAAATCAATCAAAGACATCAATCAGAACATCATGGGCGATCACAATACTATTGCAAGGTGTTGCCCTTGGTCTCCTCGGCGTGGGCCAGTGTGGTGCATGGGCTTCGGGACATGGTTTAACCTCCTTCCATGGATCTTGGATCTTGTATAAATCAAATGGTTGTATCATGAATTAACTGGTCGATCTTTTAGTGCAATGACAACCATCTTTGCAACAATTGGTATTAGAGATGAGGTCATAGGTTCAAACCCCTCGCTTGCACTAGGGGGGATTGTTGCAAGGTGTCACCCTTGGTCTCCTCGTTGTGGTCTAGTGCAGTGCTCGAGCTTCGTGACATGGTTTAACCGCCTCTTGTGGATCTTGGATCTTGCATAAATCCAACAGTTGTATTAGCCATTAATAGTCAATCTTTTGGTGCAACGATAACTTTCTTTGCAACAAATACGCACATGGAAGAGAAATAAAAAGGAAAAAAGAAAAAGAAAAAGAATAGTAAGACACGGGAAAGTCAACCTAACATAGGTTATCTGCCACCCAGTCTCAATTTGTATAATAGAAAGGCAGATAACGAACCAAAGGGACAACAAGAAATTCCTGACTAGGACGAGGCCA
>CM021106.1:565134272-565244193 GCA_007115665.2 Sequoiadendron giganteum | reverse complement strand
GGGAGTGAGTGAGAGAGAGAGGGAGGGAGTGGGAGATAGATAAAGGGTAGAGGGTAGAAGGTTAAGGGTAGAGGGGAGAGAGATACAATGAGTGAGTGAGTGAGAGAGAGACCTGAGAGAGGGAGAGGGGGTTTGAGGGAGAGACTTGATAGTGAGAGAGAGGGATAGAGGGAGTGGGAGATAGATAGAGGGTAGAGGGATAAAGGGATAAGGGTTTAGTGTTAAGGGTAGAGGGAAGAGATAGAGGGAGTGAGTGAGTGAGAGAGAGACCTAAGAGAGAGATAGAATGGGTAGGAGGGAGAGTCTTGAGAGAGAGAGAGGGGATGAGGGGTGGGAGAATCTCCTCACTCCTCTCTCAAAGGCCTCACTCCTACCCTCTCGTGTCTCGTCTCTCTCTCGTCGACTCTACCCTAAACCTAAACCCTATACCGTTAACCCTCTGCCTGTCTGTCTCTCACTCCCTCTCTAAGATCTCTCCTCTGCCACTGTCCTTCCCATCAGGCTCTGTCTCCTGATCATCTCTGTCTCTCCCCTCTGCCAACCTGGCCCTAGGCTGCTCAGCCTCCCTCCTCTACTCTCTCCCCATTCCCTCCATGCTCTCTCTCTGCTCTCAGTAATCTCACTCTGCTTCCTCAACAGACCGTGATATATCCTCGGCTGACTCCTCAATGTCAGGGTTTACATGGCATAAGAATATAGGCCATGGCCATGGGCCCCAGGCCTGAGCCCCTCTGCCCTGTGCCATGACCCTCCTCTGCTTGGGCCTGTGCCCTCTCTCTCTCTTTCAGTTCCTCTCCTCTCTCCTACCTCTCTCCCTCTTTAAGTTCTCTCTCTCTTGAGTGGGCTCTCCTGTGTCTCTCTCCTATGACAAACCCTTCTGAGCTTCCCTCTACACTTGCTGGCTCGATCTCTCTCCCCACTCCCTTCTCCTCTCTCTGGGCGTGTGTCTCCCCCTCCTTGGAGTCTCTCTCCCCTGCCTGAAGCTGCTTGCCTGTTCACCCCAACCCATGGGCCCTAGGTGTGGTATGACCCTTAAAAGATATCTGCACCTCTGCAGACCCTACCTCCCTCCTTCATGTCTCACTCCTTTGTGTCTCTCTGGCCTCTCACCTTCCTCATAGGTAAAAGGATTATATAAGTGGGGTAGGTGTTTGGGTTTGGTTTTGGGGTTAGGGGTTTTGGTTTTGGGGTTAGGTTGGGGAGGCCAGAGGGTAGTTGAGGACACGAGGAGGAGAGTTGGGGAGGATGGATTGAGGAGAGATGGAGGGAGTGGGGGAGAGATAGAGGGATGGAGGATTAAGGGTAGAGGGTAGAAGGTTTAAGGGTTAAGGGTTAAGGGTTTAGGGTTTAGGGTTAAGGGTAGAGGGTGCCAAATTTATTCATATTTTTGTCTGTGCTCCCAATCTCATTTGCACATATTTCAATAGAGTTTTATAAAAAAATTGTGATAGTGTTAACCTCTCTCTTAGCTATCTAAATATATATAAAAAAAAGGTCATTTTTATTTAGTTAAGGTTTTGATCCATGGCTTCTATTGTAAATGCCTCTTTTTTCTATCAAAAACCAGCTTGTGCTAGTTTTAGGATAGATTTTTAATCGTTCATCGAAACATGAAATAAATTACCTTTTTTGAAAGTAGATTCCATTCTACACATGATGAAAAAATAATAATCAAATTCTTATTAGTTTTCAAAAAAATTATGGGGAGCACGCTCAAATTTTAGCTTTTTAGGATGTGTCCAATTTAAAAATTCATAACATATTATATATTCATTAAAAAAATTATTTGAAAGAATGAGGATAAACTACATGGTGTTAGCTAATTTCTCACTATTGGGATTTTTGAAATTCATAAAAAAAAAATCAAAAAAGGGGGAGCCCTCAGGCGCTATCCTATTTTTGTGATCAAAACAGGACCTGTTTTGGACCCCCCCTTTTTGAGATCCTATAAAACCAAGCGAAGACTTGTTTTTCTTGTCCTATAAAATGTTCAAAGCAAAAAAGATAGTTGAATTATCCCTTGAAAACATGTCCCCACCCACCAGTGAGCCTACCATCCTTGACACAACCATGCTTGAACCTAAAGAAGTCCAAAACAATGAAGACCAACTTGAGACAAAACCATCACCTACATCCTATAAACAACAAAGAGATAATGAAAACAACCCTATCACACCTCGTAGACAAAAACAAGTATACAAAGTCAAAGAGAAATTGGTCGAACAACCTCCTGTGGTTCCTGCCATTCCTCCACTTGGGGAAGAAAAGAAACTTATGGTTGGTCAACCCACTCCTACACAAATGGAACTTGAAAACAAAACTAAAAGAAATAGAGGTGCTAGAAAGCATAGGTGTAGATGTTGTGCCCTTTCTAACAAGTTACATAAAGAATTAAACAAAGAAAATCAAGATCCAACTTTGGCTGAAGCAATGCATGATGACTCGAACCCTGCCCCCCAAAAAAAAATCCAATGCAAAAACCACAACAATAGTTGAATTCTTCCTTAGACATTATCCATCGAACTCTTGTTGTTTTTGATTAACCTGGATGATGATGATGAGGTTGCGAAAATTCATGAAGAGGTGCATAATGAATTGAATACATTATTTTCCTCTTCCATGAGCCTAAATGATAAATCTCCTACAAAGAGTGTTGAACTGGGTGCTTCTCCTATTTCGTCAATTTCTCTTGTCCCTTTGGCTAGTTTTTCACCTTCGATATACAATGAAAATGATTGTTATGCAGATGAACTACTCATAGGTTGAATCGCATGTGCCTTACTAGTCTTTTGCATTATCTTTTATTTTCCCTTTTATGTGATTGCATGTGTGTAATTTGATCCCCCATAATATTATTTTTGATGTTCTCCATCTCTTTGTGAAATTCCTCTATTTGTACCTTCATTCTTCTCTATGTCGTAAAATTTTTAATTTTTTAATTTTATCTTTTTCATTTTTCTTGCTTTTTCCTTTTTGGGATGATGCAAGGCATCGAGACATTCATATCTCTTCCATGTTGACCCAAAATCTTTTCTTTTAATTTATCTTTTTCATTTGTCTTGTGTTTTCCTTTTGGGGATGACACAAGGCATCAAGACATTTATGTTTCTTCCACGTTGACCTAAAAGGTTTATCTTTGTTTTCATTCTCTTTGTGTCATTCTTCCAATTATATGTGTATTTGGGGAATGATGATAGCTTCGAGCTCTCTAACAACATTGTAGCAAGAAAATACTGACCCCAAATCCATAGATCCCTTATGTGTTTGGTGTTTTCATTTTGTGGGCAACCCCTCTCTTTTCTATTTCTTTTGCATGACATAGCATTACATGGAAACATATGACTTGGCATAGGGATTTCCAAGTTGGCTCTCATGCCTTCTTTACTATTTGCATTTATGGTGCTTAGAAATTTCTTTAAAGTGGGGCATACATTGGCATTATTATTTTGCATTTTTTTTCTCTTTCATGGTTCATGGTGCAGTTCTCTTACTTCATTTCATGCGTTTTCACTTTGTCGATGACATTCGGTGTAATGTCCTTCACGACAGTGATATCCCTTAGCATATTGCATTCCTCTTAATGGATTGATGTGACACACTACATCCCCTAAGTTGCAAATTTTGTATTCTTTGATTGGTCCTCTCTTGGGGACATTACACAAAATGTTCCCGAAATTAAAGACCTCACATGAACTACGAAAGACTCCTTTGAATGTTCCTTGTATTTTTAATTTTTTGTTATATGGGCACCTTACATAATAAAACTTCCATGTATGTGGAGCCATCCTATTTTTTCATGAGCATATGAAGTTTTGCTTGTGTCATGAAGCTCAAAAATAATTTTGAGTGGTAGCTTACTAAAGTTATTAGGATGTATAACTTTGGTATGGTTTGAGCAAGAAGCCTAACCGAGGCATGAATTTCCCTATGGCCACTTGCATGTGTGTGTGAGTACATACCATCGAGGAGTGTATGTTCCTCACCTTTTTGGACTTCTCACCCACAAGACAACCAAGAGTTTGATTGCCACATAGTGAGTATGCACTTTTCAGACAAACAACCTCAATCTGATCCACATCATGCTGGACAAATGATCGAAGCATTATTTGCCTTGTTTCCTTTCCATGTTGTTTCTTTATGTCTTTTATAGTGCATGATTGTTCTTTATTGTTTCTATTTACCACTTTCATGTGTGTTCTTATGCACTTATGTTGGTTTGCCATAGGACCTTGGTCTTGGGGGCTTGCACAACCCCCTTAGCCATGTTTGTCCTATATTTCTACCATTAGTACATTCAAACCCCCTTGGTCGTTGTTGCATTTGGTCTACTTTAGTGTGGGTTGGTAGCAATTTCCTCCTCTCACTAAGGTGGGGGTTAGATGTAATGATAGAAAAAGGTCCCCTTAACATGGCCTTGATTTAGTGTTTTAATATGGCAGACATATTCACATTAGGTCTTGGGCCCTTGAGAACTAATGGATTTAAATGGAACCTTGCTAAAGTGTTGTGAAGTGTTGTAACACACTTTCACACTTTTGTAAAGTCTTATCAACAAAATAAACCTTTATTTAATTAAAATCAACACTAATCTTGCCTTATTTGGAGTGTTGTAAAGTTTTGTGACACACTTTCACACTTCTCAAGGCTTGTCATTAATAATTGGGCTTTCATATGCATTAATTGTCCATATTTTGCATCCAAAAGCCTCATTTATTGCATCTATCAAGGATAATCCTGACACCAATAGTTATCCAATCATAATTTAGGTGTTTTTGGCTTTTGTCACCCAAATTTAGGGATCTAGGACTCATTCACTACCTTGGGTGAATGGGTCCCACCTAGATGTTTTCGCCCCAAACCGATTTTCACATATTTCTAAGTAGTTTTCATTTTTGGTCCCATACATTATGCGAGATGGGACTCAATCACCATCTTGGGTGAATGAGTCCCGTGTGGTCCAAAATCAAATTTAATTCAAATTTCTATCAAGATTTTATTCTCCTAGATTTGATGTCAGCTTGAAGTGTTGTAATTTCAGGAATTCTTGCATAATTGTGTATAAATACAAGGTTCTTTCACTCATTTTAATCCTAGCAAGCAATCAAGTGATCCTTATAGATAATTGAGTTCACAAGAGCATTCGATAGCATTCAAGGGTAGATTATCAAGCATTTTAGAGCAACATTCAAGTATCAATCATTACTTCAAGGATTCCATATGTCATGTTTGTTATTGTGCTAACAATTGTGATGTAGGTTTTAATATTTAAGTAAGTATTCAATTGAAGACCAACATAATTCAAGCTACAGTAAATATCTACATCCATTGAAGCGATTTCAAACATATTTGTAGCATCTTATTGCTAGGGTTTGGTGAGTTGGAACATTTTATTTTGTTCATTCATCATTCTCTATTCTTATTTGCTTTAATTTCAAGGTTTAATTACCAACAAGGGGTTTGACCAAGGCAAACCCCTATCCACTAACCGAACAACATTTTTTCCCTCTCCTTTGTGTGTGATTTATAGGTCTCGATTACAGATTTCGTAAGGAGAAATATTGGAGAAATTTTTTCAAGAGCCCGAAGTTGGCAACAAACCTTGGAGAGACTTGGAGATCACCTACAGGTGGAAAATTATGATTTTAGATCTAGAAACCAATCAAGAAGGATTGAGCAGAAAGAGATGAAAAAGATGAGCTTTCAAAGTTCTAAAAAATCCCAATTCGACTGATTCGCCACTTCTGGGGAATGAGTTCCAATCCCAAGTTAGTTTTCAAGTTTTTGCAAATTTGGATACCCTTTTGGCAGATTCCTATTCTTATACATTTTTCTAGAAACTGGACTGATTCACCTAGCTTCACGAATGAGTCCCAATTAGTAGTAATAGCCAAATTTCCAATGATTCAGATCTCCATTCAACCTCTTCCCAATTCCAAGGTGCACACATTTTTTTTTGCAACCTTTTGTGTTGTTTCATTCAGTTTTATAAATCATTTAGTATTAGTTTGCATTCAATTAGGGTTTTGTATCATATCTTGCATTTCATTGTCTTTTCCAAGTTTAGACTTGGTGGTGAACCCTTGATTAGATCATATTCAACCCCTAGGACAACCCTATTACAAGATTTATTTCTCTTGTAAATTGAGATATTTAGGGTTACCCTTGAATGAAATTTAATTAGTGGGTGTGCTCTATGTCCTACAACCATATGCTAGCACTCCATCCCACAAATTCATCATTTCAGCTACATAAATTCATAGGTACATTGTGTGGGATTATCCTCCTAGGTTTATCAGAGCTTGAAGTGTAGGGGAGAAAAGTGTAGAATCCATCTCACATTTGTTGGCTAAAATCTTGAATTTATTAAGCATAAGGATTGGACATCCTTTAGTGGATTTTAAGGGTTCACCTAGAAAAAAAACCAATACCTAGACACTAAAGCTTTATTCACTATTTCTACATATTTCATAGGCTTGTGAGCCTATAAAAAAACTTACCAAGGATTGCAGTTTGTTTTTATGGTATGTTATTAATTTATATTAGGGACATGGAGATGACAAAGATAAATATAAAATCTATTTGGGTCAAATTAAGCATTCAAACCTGGTACCAATCATACCTAAGGATGATAAGAGAAAACTAATGGAGAAAATAAAATATATACAAAAATAAAAAAAGGAAATGGAGAATAATTTCAAGAATCCTCAAATATGATGGGATATTCAAACTTATAAAAATGATAGCTGGTTTATGTGTGTGTCATGAACATTTGAGAGGGGATTTGAATCAAATATAATTTGTAAGAACACAATTAGTAAAAATTATTATAAAATAGATATGAAGAGTAATCATACTAAGATTCATTCATAAAATATTCTAATAATGTAGTTGAGAGCCCATATAAAATCATATAGATATATGATCTAGTCGAGTTATTACATGATGTCCTTGATTTTTTCAATAAAATATGAATTCCCTTGAAATATAAGGTTTATAAATTTATTTAATTCTAGTGGACTTTTTTATCCTTGATATTATAATACTAGATGGATATAGGAAGACACTATTTATATGAAAATTTTAGTTTGAATATTTGGTACCTATCATAATTAATCGATGATTGCAAGAGAATAAAGCTCATCCCATCTTGGTAAGTTGTCAAAATGATAAGACTTGAGATTTAGATAAAAAAGTTAATAAACCTATTAGATAGTTTAAATTAGCCTTGGATGTGAGATACACCACTAATATGAATAATACCAAAATAATTTGTAGGGAAAATAGCTTGGGGATGAGGATTTCAATTAATGGGTGGATGATTTCACTAATGAGTATTCGTGTTCGTAATCTTACCTTTTCATGTTTAACTACCTAATATATAAGATATATATGAGTTCTCTGATCTTGTAGTCAGGAGACAAAAATTGGTGAAATAAGTAAAGCTAACGAGGGTCAATATCAACAGTGGAGACTAATGCTTCAAAGATGTTATTACCAGATTTCAAAGGAAAGGGGCATCCTTTATTTAATGTTTCTATTTAGTACTTGAATTAAGAGGCATGAGCTACAATCTGAATGGTATGTATTTCTTTTATATCCTAAAATTTATTAATATATCTCGAAGTAAACCCATAAAAGTGAAATTACACAGTAACATATAGGTGGAGAGCAAGCTTTCAATACAGAAAGCATATGGAGACTGCAATAAAAACATGCATCACCCACCAAATTGTTTATAATAGTTGTTTATAATGATTAATTAGTGTATTCTTTAAATATGTTTTCAAACCGAAAACTCCAATTACCCCAAATATAGCGCACAATCGACAAAACTAAGGAAATTGTAAAAAAATAACTAAATAGCGAGGAAACATTCTAAATTAAATAGCCATCTCCATCTTCACTACGCTCGTCTTTTTTACATGGATAAAATTGAAAACATTATTAAAACACGAATTAAGGAAAAAATATTTTTATTATCTCTGGGATATAATAAATTAATTGGCCGACCAGAGGCGGTTCCCTCAATGGCAGGGAACATACTGCGATGGGGATTCCTCGAGATGAGAGAAGTATCAGCCATGGCTTTTCCCTTATTACTTACACCAAGCACAGTCGCAGATCTCAGATTCCATGATCCGGCTTATTTCAAAGCAAATATTGATAGTTTTTAAAATCTTTATTTGATGATAGGCATATCACTAATGAGAAGACAATGTCCAAGTGGATTAAGAGGTACATGCGGCATCAATTCTGCAGAGAGAAACAAAACACTTGAGCTCTTCATAACATATTCTTCTGAACATCCAGATATGTTAGGATTGAATTGAGAAACTGCATATCAGATTTTACAAATTTCTAAAAGAAAGGGTATAAGATAATTACCAAAGTCAATCAATGAGATGTGTAAGAATCTTACCTCTTAGCATTGATTTCTTCGAAATGTCAATCAATCAATATGTGGGTGGTGGGGATTTATAGTAGTAATATGGTGGTGGATGTGAAGGGGATGGTGGTGGAGGGGACTTGTAGTAGTATGGAGGAGGAGGAGAAGGAGATGGTGGAGGTGGGGACTTATAATAGTATGGAGGAGGAGGAGAAGGAGATGGTGGAGGTGGGGACTTGTAGTAGTATGGAGGAGGAGGTGATGGAGATGGAGGTGGTGGAGATTTATAGTAATATGGAGGTGGAGGTGAAGGGGAAGGTGGTGGTGGGGATTTGTAATAATATGGAAGAGGAGGTGAAGGAGATGGTGGAGGTGGGGATTTGTAGTAGTATGGGGGTGGTGGAGAGGGTGATGGTGGTGGAGGAGACTTGTAGTAGTATGGAGGAGGAAGGGATGGAGATGGTGGTGGTGGGGATTTATAATAGTATGGAGGAGGAGGAGATGGGGAAGGTGGTGGAGGGGACTTATAGTAGTATGGGGGTAGTGGAGAAGGGGATGGTGGTGGAGGAGACTTGTAATAGTAAGGAGGAGGAGGAGATGGAGATGGTGGTGGTGGAGATTTATAGTAGTATGGTGGAGGAGGAGATGGGGAAGGTGGTGGTGGGGACTTATAGTCATATGGGGATGGTGGAGAGGGTGATGGTGGTGGTGGAGACTTGTAGTAGTATGGAAGAGGAGGAGATGGAGATGGTGGTGGTGGGGATTTATAATAGTAAGGTGGAGGAGGTGAAGGAGATGGTGGAGGTAGGGACTTGTAGTAATATGGAGGAGGGGGAGAGGACAATGGAGGTAGAGGGGACTTGTAATAATACAGAGGAGGAGGTGAGGGAGATGGAGGTGGAGGGGATGGAGATGGAGGAGGTGGAGACTTGTAGTAATATGGAGAAGGGAGTGAAGGAGATGGTGAAGGGGGAGATTTGTAATAATATGAAGGTGGAGGAGATGAATATTGCTCATATTCAGCTGCAGCCAAGGCTACCATAGAGAACGCCAAAGCAATTAAGAATGCCATAGTATCCAAATGTTGTGCCCTCCCAACAACCATTGTTGTTGCTGCCGCAGTCCGGTGCAGTGCAGTCGAGTGATTACATGAGGTTGTGTTGCAGTGTTTATATATGTATTGATGTTTTATAAAAAGTCTTAATTTTCCGCGTGAGCGACATAGTCAAGTGGAAGGTGTCCGAACTGTCTATCATTTGGAACAATTCTTAATTGATCAGCCCTCTGTCGTTTAGAACAATTCTCTGAAATTGACCGGTACAACTGGTTATGTGCCAAGAATCGAGTCTCTCGTTGAGGTGGGCAATGATTAGGAGCTGAAGCCGTCAAAAATGAGCTATTCACATTGACTTTAGTTCATTCATTTTTATTTTAAGATGGAGAAAAACACGATAGCCCATATAAAAATTGATTGAGCTGACCATATCAAATCTTCTAAGATAAACTTCCTCTAATTAGGATTCATTTGAACATCATGAGAAGATAAGATTAATTAAATAGTTCTTTACATTTTATATCAGTAAGGAATCAGACCTGTTTTAAGAAGCATACGCATGTGGGGTCATCCTTTGCCTTTTCGTAGCTGGGTAAGCTGGCCATAGAATCTTTTCAAAGGGGTAACATTCGAATCGCCCTGAAAATTTGTTACGTTTATGTCATCAAAGCTTTAACATCCTGCAATCGGACCTTAAGCAATAACTTTTCAACAACCACGATATGAATCCGTACCGACTATTTTTGTGCCTATATTTAAATTTGGTCTGGAAAACCTATACATTGCTGAACAGGAGGGAAGCAGGTAGAGGGTATGCACGATTTTAAGTTTAATTATTGTTGTTTTTTAAAATACATTATTTAATTGTTTGATGATGGTAAATTCGGGAAGGGCCTTAGAGAAGAAGTCATAATATGTTTGATAAGATAATACAGAACAGCCATTTAACGTTTGATAAAATAATTTGAAGTAGTAAAAAATAGTAATTCATTTTTTCATTTATTTTAATTTTATTTTTTAGTCTCTAGTTTAAAAAGCTTGAAAACATGTTTGTGAATTTCAATTTATTTTTCGATATTTGATGATAGGGTTTCATTATTAAAATTAAAAAGAGGTGTGTAGGGTTGTTTTATTTGTTTATTAAATTGAAAGTTTAATGGAAATAAATAATATCTTTAATAAATCTTAAATTAATTAAATAAGTATTTGATAAATAAATATTTTAAGTGGAATAGTTGAGTTTGAAAATTATTTTGAATTAAATAGTTATAACTTATATAGATTAATAATGTATTTAGGTTTTATCTCTATATAAAATTTAATTTTTACTACATATTTAAAATTTACTCACTCTTACAAAAGAAATTTAGGATATATCATTTATGTGTACGAGAATTAGTAATATTATATTTTTCTTTTTGGTTACTTCTATAAATAAAGTTCTATCCTTTGTGATTGTGAAACCTCACCCTTTTGCATAAATTTGATCTACGAAATCCATTAGTCTTTGAGAATGTTTTCCTTCAATTTTGAGCTTGTACATAAAGTTGATGTTTTCCTTCAATTTTGAGCTTGTATAGAAACTTGATAAGCTAAGTCAGCTTGAACAATGAGAAACTCCATGATTAAGTGCGCTTGAGTTGGGGTAGAATTGGGCTGATTTTCTTGGAAGGTCCAATCTTTCCCTTGTGTGAGAATCATTGAGATGCAATAAATGCTATCCTGGCCATTCATTCTCATAACATATGGGTTTATGTTATCTATCACTCACGAAATATGGGACAATGAGCTTAAATAAAAAACAATGAAATTGAATCTTGATATAAATATCATAATTTGACACGCTATTGAATATACATTATACTTATCATTTGTACAATAATAAATTTATATGCAATAGTTATATCATCTCCCTGATATCAAAATCCACAAGGATGTCAAGTCAATTGGTATGAACAATGAATAGAAACATCAAGCAATCATTTAGTAAATCGTGATGTAGTGTTGATGTGACAAGATAATTCTTTCTACTACCATTACTATATGCAATATATGTTCATTCCACTAATTTTTTATTTCTTCTAAATGAATTATGTTCCATCCATCAATACAACCTCTGACATGCAATTCAAAAAAGAAGAAGCTTAGTGTTAGTCCGCAATGGCTTGGCAAAGAGAAAAGAGAACATCCAAGATTTTAATTTTATATTTCCAATAAATACGATCATTTTATAAGTATGCATCTAACTAGGGTAATTTACACAAAAAAATAGAAAAAGTAGAGGACTAGGTCTAGATCCTATTAATGAACTGAAATGTGATTAATCTAGTATCAACTTATTTTTGAACTTGCATGTGAAATACATTGTTTCAATAATACTCATCATATTAGGGATAAATAGGTTTAAGTGAGTAGAAAATAAAGGAAAAAGTGTAGGCTATGTAATCTTAATCCCCCATAACTTAAATAACATGTGAGGTACCATGAATATTCTTACCAAACTAAAATGAAACAACAAACATATAACTAAGTATCTATCTAATCATAAAATTGATATAGTTAATTAAGTAGATATTTCTTTGATATAAATTACCTTAAGTTGAAGGATCTCTCTAAATATACAAAACTAAAAAGAAAAAGATTCAAGGAGTTGCATCTATTTCATTTTAATAAAAAATGCAAAAGTAGCCATTAAGCTAACTACATGTGATTTACATACCAAAACATAAAATAAAAATCACCTAATAAAACCTTAAAAGGACACTACTTCAATCCATATATATTATACTACCAAAGGTAAAATAGGATACTAAGAAACATGAATCGACATAATTATCAACTAGAACTAGACTTGACTTATCGAATATTAAACTAAATAAAAATGTGGTAGTGCTTATTATTGAACAAAAATATATGAATGATAAAATTATAGTCATTGAAAACTATAATAGAGTAAATGGAGATGGATCAATCATTGAAACATAAGAAAAAATTGTCACCAAAATGAAGTGAAATAGGAAGACCTAGAAATGAGGGACCTATGCCAAAAAGCACAAAAAGGGGTGTCCACCTAATCACAAATCCCCCTATTCCTCAAGTTTACTAGGAAGAAGGATAGTGCCACAAGAAATTAGAACTGACCTAAAACCCTTAAGGTGAGTAAACTCCAAGTATTGGGACACTATGATGTCTATTCTTCCTTATGACAAAAAATGGTAAAAATATGTATGTGTAGAAGTTTTGGGAGACGAATGAAAGTGCATTAATAATCCAATATCTAATATCTACTACTTAGAATGTGAAAGGATATGATAAGACTATCAAAGATAATCATTAACCAACAAATCTGAGATGGTTAAGATAGTTTATACCCAGGTTTAAAATTTTCATAAAGCATCTTGTTCAAGCAAATGTGTCCTTGTATCCTTTTCTAATTTTAATTTTTTTTGTCCTTTGATGTTGGATCTAAGACTCTGATTTCTCCAGGTTTGACTATCAAAAGGCTGAAAATAGTTATTTTAGATAAGTTTTTGTGTCTTGGAAATTTTGATGTCAACTTTGACAATTTTGTAGAATTGCACTTTTTGATCAACTTTCAGTCCTTCTTCACCTACAAATTTACAAACACACAAAGAGGATAATTTTTATTTTTTTATGGTGTATAAGGGTTTTACTTTGTCAAACCCTAGTTTGGTAATTAAACCTTGATACATTTGAAACAAAATCATAACTGGAAGGAATGATGAATGAACACTAGCTTCTTTTAGCTCACCAAACCCTTTAACGGTTGCCCTTGGAGGACTAAAGTATAACACATCACTCCAAGGATTAGATCTTGCAGTAAACGGAAAAATAGGATGCTTGAAAACTTGAAAGCTACACCATAATGTTGTTAGTATTATTTTTTTAACCTAGGGATAATTACTTAGGAAATTGTCCTGTATCAGGTAGTTTTTCACTCATCTCATTTCTCATGCCTTTAAATATTATCTTGAATAGTTTTTCACACTATGTATTTTATCATCTCAATTTATGAATATAATCTTGGATATTTTTAGAATATTCTTTGTGCTTCTCTTGTGTATGTGTGAGGGTTGTTTATTTTTGCAAGTTGAAGATCTGGGGAAGGAGTTCCCACCTCCTACATGGTATATGAGCACATCCTCTTGATCACCCTCTTAGAGAGTATCTACGAAGGAGATGCATGCAATCTTTTTGCATGCATTTCGTTTGGCGTTTGGAATTTTTCTTAAAATTTCTATTTTTCCTTTGGCATGATCTATGTTGCTGAGGCATGAATTATATTGTTGAGCCCATGTTTCTTTTTTTTTCCAATGTGGAAACAAAAAAAGTGTGCCTTTTTCCTTGCTTAATTTTGGAATAATTAATGATAGATTAGACTTGATATCACCTTGATCTAGTGTTGTGATATATTTTACACATCCACATTCAGTTTTGGGCCCCTTTTAAGCTAAACAAACTTAACTTCTCCTTAATTTAGTGTTGTAAAGTTTATTTACTGACATCTTTAGATTAAATTTAGGAGGCTTGTAAACTAAATTGACCTAACCTAGTGCTGTAATGTGTTGTACAAATTCACATGGATTTTCCTTCTAAGCTAAAATTACTTGAATTTTCCTTAATTTCATGTTGTAAAATGTATTTATTTACACTTTCGCATTGAATTTTGGGCCCTCCTTAATTTATGACATTAATATAATCATTAATAGGCCCCTAAGACCCTATATATGCATCCCAAGGCATATTTTAATCCAAATACCAACATAGACATCATATAAACTTAATTTCTCTCAACTTGATGCTTTCTCTGTCAAAAAAGGCCCATTGGGACCCATACACCACGTTGGGAATATGAGTACCACCAAGTGGGACCCATTTTCCACCTTGGGCATATGAATCACAAAAAATGGGACCCATCTCCCACAAGTGGTATTTGAGTTCCATGTGGCTCCTTTTTGAGTTTTTAGTGGGAAATCAGAGTTTTAAATTCAAACTTCTTTAATGTCAACCTTCAGGATCTAATAAACGATCATTTGGATGAATTACCTATATATAAGAGTTCTCAAATAATTATTCCATTAAGACTACATGATATCAAGTTAAGTACTCAAGATTTAAGCATTCAAAGACTTCACAAGAGCATCAAGAGAGTTTGCAAGATCACTTTTAAGGCATTCAATGGAAAAATTCTTCATCAATTGTTGCAGAAATTCAAGATCCATCATCATGTAAATCATATCAAACATTTAAATCATTTTATTGAGCTAGTGTTGTGATGTAGCATTGAAGATCCAAAATCAAGCATTTCTCTAGACCTATGGTCAAGATCAAGCTCTATATCCTTCATGGTCATTTGATGTTGAGTTACACATTTACAAGACATCATTCAAGGTATTGTTGTCCATGATTCATTTTATTTTTTTCATGTTTCATTCCTTTATTTCATTAAATCATTATTTGTTTTAATTGCCTACAACGGGTTTCACAAAGGCAAACCTCCATCTCCTAACAATTAACACTTTTTCTCTCTCTCTCTCTTTGTGTGATTGCAGATCTAGGTGCTTTGAAGACTTGAATATCCTTGTAATTTTAGGTAGAAAGGTTGAGAGAATTTTTCAAGCCATCACAAGGTTGCCATCTTCACAAAAAGTTACCTATAGATTTGAAATCAATAGTTTCATATCCAGAAACAGAGTGGAATAGAAAGAGTAGACATTGAAGAGAAGATTAAGACTTTGAAGTTCCCAAAAACCATAACTAGAATGATACACTAATCTTGGCATATAAGTCCCAGTTTAGGTCATTTTTCAAATTTTGACAGTTTTGGATACCCTTTCTTTTTAAACTTGTCCCTACATAGAAACCCAGATTTGGTATTGATTCACCCATTTTGGTGTATGAGTCCTAGTCAACATTAAAGTCACTATTTTTTAGCATTTAAGATCCTCATCCAGTTATCTTAAAATTTCCAGGTGTATATATTTCATCTTGCAAATTTCTATTTTGTTTTACATGCATTTCTAGGTCATTTACTTAAAGATTACATCATATTAGGTTTTAGCATTCCATCTTTCATTTCATTTATTTTTCCAAGTCTTAACTTGGTGGTGAAACCCTCATTAGTTTACAACCAGTCCCTAGGATAGCCTTATTGTAAGATCTCTTTCTTCTTAGCATTGAGATCTCTAGGCTTTCCCTTCAATGAGACAAATGTGAAGTGGTTTTTCTCTATGTTCTAAACCATACAAAAGAGAATCAATTTCCCATTGTTTCATTTTGGTGAATCTACCTTTAGAATACCTTATTTTCTGATTTTGAGAGCATCATCACCATAGATCTTGCTTACACTATCTTTGTATTAGGTTTTGTATTAGTTAATTAGCAATTAGGGTTTCTAAATATTGCATTAGTGAAAGTTCATATAGGTTGCATTTTTTCATCTTAAATCATTGAAAGTCATATAAAATCTACATTTTCACTTAGGTTACAACTCATATAAACTAAAAAGAATTAAAACCACTTAAAATTTATTGAAAATTGTGAAAAAAAACCCAATTAGGACTCATACACCCCTCTGGACGGATCACTCCCAATCCATATTTTAAACTACCTTTTACAACATTAAAACCTCATTTTTGTCCTTCCTAATCTTGATGGTAATATATAGTATCAATCTTGGAAGTTTCAGTTACATTTATTTTATCATTCTAGGTCAAAAAATTAATTTATGTATCTATTTTATGTTTCTAGGTCAAAAAAATCAATTTACATCTATTTTATGATTCTAGGTCAAAAAAATCAATTCAGGGTAGTCATTTTTGAAATTATTTCAATACCCAAATTATTAGATCAGAAAAAGTTCACATTTGTGACACTTTAAATCATATGGACAAAACTACTTTTCACTTTTCCATACACAATTTTCACATTCATAAAACTTTCCATAAGTTTGATAAAAGTGCTTTTCATTTTTGGATATACATTGTTTGCATTCTTAAAGCTTTGCATACATTGGATAAAATTACTTTTCATCTTTAGATATAAATTGTTTACATTCTTGAAGAATTACATAAGATGGTTAGAAGTTCTTTTCTTTTTTGTTAAATCATTGTTAGTACTTTACCTTTCTAGGGATGCTAAGACAAAGTTCATATCGCCTTCCTATGGGAGTGTTTTAGTGAAATAAAATACAACCTTGGACTATCCTAATGATCATATTCGTTCTTCTCCTCATATATCTCATATTGGTGAAGAAGATATTGTGGTGTTAGAAGAACCAATCAACGAGACCTTTAAGACATTGATGAACAAGAAAAAATAACCATATGAAATCATGATGATAACATAACATAATAGGAAACCATTAAAAATTCAACTAGTCTACATTCATCTCTCAACACTTTTCCCTCTTGTGATAATGTTTTAGATGATGGAATTAAATGTGAGGAGGATATGTTGGTGTTGGATGTGAATCAAAGATAGAACATGGGGGATGAAAGGGGGTAGCTTTTCCTCCTATTCTATCTAGGTCATTCAAATATGTCCAAAGAATCCTAATAGGATTGACTATCAACCTCTCAACATGAGCCAATACACAATTAGGAGGACATAAGAGGGGTATTCTTTGGATTTAAGGGGTTCACCACCAAGAAAATGTTTGGAAAATATAATGCTTGAAAAAACACTATGATATGCAAACAACCTAAAATGAGCTGAACGAGAGATTTAAATAGTTAAAATGAGTAACTCCAAGTTAGGCTATGTGTACCTAGGAAGCCTATAGATGCAATTAGGATTTTGGAAATGTAAAAAGACTTTCAAAATATACCTTGGAGGACTAAGATGCCCAAGATGGTGTTTTAGTCCCACTGCTACTTTTCGGGGTAAACACAAAATCTCAAAGAATATATGAAAAATATGTCATGGAGGACTAAGACACCCAAGATGGAATTTTATTTATGCTTTGAATTTCTAATAAGTCTGAATGTTGTCCTAAGCTCCTAGATTTGCAATTGCTTCCTTCTGAATATTAGGTTCTAAATTAGTCAAATCTGAGCTATAGGTGAGTTTCTGTGAAGATGAAATCTTTGTAATGCAACTTTGTAACCTTGAAACCTCTGCACTCCAAGTGATCTTTAAGTCTTCAACCTAAATTTGGAAACACAAATGGACAATATGGTAGAAACTTGTTGATTGTTAGTGAATGGGGTTTTTTCTTGGTAAAACCCCTTGGGTAATGAAACCCTTAAATGAAATAGAAATGATGAAGGAAATAGTGATTGATTAACATATAATGCTACAACTCATCAAACCCTTGTAAAGGCTACAAACTTGTGTGAAATGGCTGCAATGGATATGTATCTTGAAATGCTTGATAGATCTTGAATTTCTTACTTGCTTAGATCAAAACCCTATGTCACAAATGTTAGCACAACAACACACATAATGCAAGAATAGCCTTTTACATGATGCTTGAATCTTGATGATTTTCTGGTGAATTCTCTTGTGAAATTAATTTGACTATAGTGAATTCTCTCAAAAAAGACTTGGATTGCTTAGGATGAAAATGATTGAACCTTGTATTTATACTTATCTATGCTTAATATCCCAAAATTGTATAACACCAAGCTAACATATGAATCCATTAAATGAAGGAGGTTAAATCCCGCCAAAATTTGAATTTAAATCTTGAAAATGACTCAAGGAGGACTAAGACACCCTAGGTGGAGTCTTAATCCCAAGTGATGAAACTTGGGGCATAGACACCAAAAATGTGAACAAATAAGATACCTGAAAATTAGGGTCCCAAAATGTTGAGGGGACAAAGACACCCTTAGTGGCATTTTAGTCCCAACCAAAAATTAGAGACACCAATCAAAATCATTAGGAGATCACATATGCATTGGAGAATGTTCAGAATAACCAAAAAAATGTGTCATTAATAGGGCTTGTGGACACAAAATAGGAGCAATTAAGCCATAAAGAAGGATAAACAAAGTGATCTAGGCCCAAACAAGTGTGAAAATTGAAGGGTATCCATTTTACTACACTACATTTCACCCCCACTTTAGTGAGAGGATGAACTTGCTTCAAAATCACACTAAAGTAGCCAACCACGCAATCAAGAGGGGTTCAAATGTACAAATGATAGTAAGATTGGATGACAAAAATCAAGAGGGTGGCCAAGCCCCCAAGATCATGATCCTATGGTGAACCAACATAGGCACAAAGGAACGTACATGTGGATGATATATGAACCCAAAATCAGATCGCAAACATACACCATCAAAGATAAGAAAAAGGAAAAAGGAAAATAACTGCAATATATCAAGCTTTGACTGGTCGTCCAACGTGGTGGACAGGGTCTAGGCTTGAAGAGGGTTTATAAGTGGAATGTGTTATCCACTATGCAAACAAAATGCATGCTCGATGGCTAGTTGGAACTAGTTGTCCACTAGGTGAGATGCAAGAGGGACCATATCAAAGCCATACCTCGATGACTTTAATAAGGTACAAAAAGAAAATAAATGCTCATACGGGCTAGTGAAGCTAACTTTTAACTAGGTAAGCCCCAAGGGGTCCATATAAAAGAAATACCCTTGTGACTCCAATAGGGACAAAAGTAAAAATACACGCTCACATGGGCTAGTGAAGATAGTTGTCCACTAGGTGAGCCCTAAGGGGTCCATATCAAAGACATACCTCCATGACTCTAATAGGTACAAAAGGAAAAATGTAACAGAACAAGAAAGAGAGATGTTCAAAGGGATTTTTCTTAGTTCATGTGAGATCTTACTTTTAGTGGACATCGTTCCTAAATTTTTCAAGAGAGGACCAGTTAGAGGATAAAATATTATCCACTTAGGGGATGTAGTGTGGCACACCACCTCTAAGGGGAATATAATATGTTGAGATAGGTAACACTCTTGAAATGTATTACTCACAATGTCACCACAAAGAGGAAAACACATCATATGAAGAAAGAAAATTTCATCAAGGAACATCGAAAATAAAATGCAAATGAAATTCAAATGAAATCATACTGAAATAATGCAAATGTATGCCCTCGCTTTAAAGAAATTGCAAATACCATGCTGTGATAAATTACTTTAAAGTAGACAAACATGGAAAAGGAAAATGACAAAGAGGGTTTCCCCCCAGAATCACATAAGGGATCTATAGATTTAGGATAAGTATCTATCTTTTCTATAATTATATTAGAGAGTTCAGAACAGTTATCATTCCCCAAATATATGCAAAACTTGAAGCATGACAAAAAGAGAGCGAAAAACAAGGAAAATCCTTTTGGGTCAACATGGAAGAGACATAAAGTATCTTGATGCCTTGTGTCATCACCAAAAGGAAAACACAAGAAACAAGAAACATGAAAAATGAAAATTGAAAAGCTTACGACATAGAGAAGAATGAATGTACAAATAGAGGAATGCACGAAGATAGAGAGAAATCAATCAAAGACATCAATCAGAACATCATGGGCGATCACAATACTATTGCAAGGTGTTGCCCTTGGTCTCCTCGGCGTGGGCCAGTGTGGTGCATGGGCTTCGGGACATGGTTTAACCTCCTTCCATGGATCTTGGATCTTGTATAAATCAAATGGTTGTATCATGAATTAACTGGTCGATCTTTTAGTGCAATGACAACCATCTTTGCAACAATTGGTATTAGAGATGAGGTCATAGGTTCAAACCCCTCGCTTGCACTAGGGGGGATTGTTGCAAGGTGTCACCCTTGGTCTCCTCGTTGTGGTCTAGTGCAGTGCTCGAGCTTCGTGACATGGTTTAACCGCCTCTTGTGGATCTTGGATCTTGCATAAATCCAACAGTTGTATTAGCCATTAATAGTCAATCTTTTGGTGCAACGATAACTTTCTTTGCAACAAATACGCACATGGAAGAGAAATAAAAAGGAAAAAAGAAAAAGAAAAAGAATAGTAAGACACGGGAAAGTCAACCTAACATAGGTTATCTGCCACCCAGTCTCAATTTGTATAATAGAAAGGCAGATAACGAACCAAAGGGACAACAAGAAATTCCTGACTAGGACGAGGCCATCTACTTCTTGTGCCCACTGAGTGCAAGACAAGAATGGGCCAATATAGATGATGAGAAGGGTCATATAATGGTGAGAGTTACAAGATTCTGCAATGATTACATGACAAAGGGGTCCCATTTTAAGGGAAATGTTTTGTAATATCAAACCTTTGAAACTATTTTTATAATATGTGACATGCATTGGTATGGTGACTAAAAATTCTCTGATACTTGCAATAGGATGTTTTTTTGTTCTTAGGATTTGGAAATCAGTTTTTAGGTATGGTTGGTAATGTAATAAGTCCTTGACTTAAAAGGATATGTAGGGATCGTGCGGTTGAAGATGGTAGACAAGGGTATTCATGTTTCTTTGTTTTATGAGATATTGTGCACTTGCTAGATTCTCCAAATTTTGTTGTTGAATAAGGAGGAGGAGGACATAAAGATATTTTATCATTCTTTTCATTATTATGAGTTATTGGTTGTTCTTTAGGAAGGAGGATATTCATATCAGGAGGTGAATAAAAGATCAACATACCATCACTATGAAGCTATACATATTCTTTAGGTATGTTTGAGTTGTGAGGGGGATCTTGATCTCCCAACCCTTTTGTGTTTTCAGTAGTTGGAACTTTCTCTAAGAGTTGATGAATTTAATGTTTGAATCTTGTATCACATCCTTGTTTACTTAAGATTTTCAATCCTTCATCATATGTTTCTTTGAGATTGATTGTAGTGTTTGTTACTTTGTTATCATAAAATGGTTGATTTTTTTATTTTCTAAAGGCACTAGATTCACCTATTGTAGGGAACTTAGGTTCAAAATTTTCTTTGGTTTCAGGATGTAAGTAACCAAATATCTAAAGAGGTGGTATTGTAGGGGTATTTGGTTGTTTCATGGATGCATAGAAGGATGCATTAGCTTCAAGGTTACCAAGAAAATTCTTTAGGAACTTATTCATGCTATCATCATATTCTACAACGATTTCAGAATCACGAGGAGGACATGCATTAGAGTTGAGTGAGAATGAGTGAGTTCAATATCATTAGGATCATTACCAAAGGCACAATTTGAGACATCTACTAAGGATTTTAGGGACATCCACAAATTCTTAAGCACATATCCATGATGCAAAATTAAGTAAATTTAGTTGAGAATAATAAAAAACTATGATAACAACAATTATGGAAACTAAAACAACAAACTAAAAACAGCCCAAAAAAATAAAGAAAATAAATTTCAGACCTTGAAAACTAGAGAGTCAAAGTCAGCAGGGACTAAGATGCCAGGAAGGGCATTTTAGTACTCCTAATGATATTTTGAAGTTCTAGAGGCTTAAACATGCAACAAACAGTAGAGAAAAGGATTTTGAGTAGAAAAACTTGAGAGGGACTAAGACACTAGGAAGGGCGTTTTAGTCCTAGCAGAGATTTTTTTGGCAGAAACAACAAATACTAGCTTGATTACAACTTTCTTAGGTTTCCTACCCAGGGACTTGATGTTTGGAAAAAAAAATGATGCAGATGGATGCAAAGAAAAGCAATCGCTAATAAGAAATTGAATGTAAGATTTGAAATACAATGTTTTTTTAATTTTGAATGCAATAAGAATATTTCTAAATGTAATTAAGAAAATGAACATTGCACTTTTCAAATTTTTAATGAAATTAAATGATGCAAGAAAATAAAAATGCAACCTATATGCACTTTCACTAATGAAAAAATAGGAAACCCTAAATGCAATTTCATTAATGCAAGATGGGTATGTGTAGGATCATCATGGAGAAAATAGGCCCTTAAGTGCCAATGAAAATTCAAAAGATTAGAGTAGGGCAACTTGACATTAAAATATCAATGAGTTATCTATATTATTAAAAAAATATGTAAGAATATAATCTATAGAAAATTGAATATAGTTTCTAAAATACTAGGTTTTTTTTTTTTTTAAATGTATTTGGTGAAAATTTGAAATTTCAATGCAGTAGTACTTAAATTTTAGGGAAAAAATAAGAAGTAGGTGTCTATCTGACCACCCTAACCACAATAAAATGATAATATTTTTTTGATAATATTTAGGATATAAGTACAGGACTCATGTCCCGATGTGATGCATATTTTTTTGTAATTTTTTTCCAAGTAAATAATTAATTATGATTTTCTTATTACAACTTTGTAAAAATATAAAAATTGGTATGTCTCACCACCTTAACTTGGTCAAAAATTCATGAAACTCATTTTTTTTAATCCTATAGTATGTGAAGCATAGAATGTGATGCATGTTTCAGATTCAAAAAATGTGATACCATTTAAAAGCTAGAGATGTTTTTCAATCAGCCTATCAAAAAGGACATTAGTCATAATTCAAATTGAAAATGAATAACAATTGTTTATGAAATTAAAAGTAAATCATGATTTATATTGGTGGAAAGCTAATAATCTCCTTTAAAAACCTTTTTCATTTCATCAATTTTGGGTAGAAAAAAGTCATCAGCCACATGGGCCATAATATCACTTACATATCACCAATTTTTGGTGCATCATGATCCTACACATACCCAGATGCAAGAAAGCCTAGATGCATAATGCAATGAATGCAATCTAGGTCTAGGACTCTAAAGGACTCCAAATCAAAAAAAGGAAGAATGCTCAAACAAATTCAGGTTTACCAAAATGAACCAGAGATAAAATAGGGGGGATGAAAGGGGGTACCTTTTCCTCCTATTCTATCTAGCTCATTCAAATATGTCGTAATAACGCTAATAGAATTGACTATGAACCTCTCAAGGTGAGACAGTACAAAATTAGGAGGACTTAGCAAGGGGTGTTCTTTGGATTTAAGGGGTTCACCACCAAGCAAATGCTTGGAAAAGATAATGTTTGAAAACACACTATGATATTCAAACAACCTAAAATGAGCTAAATGAGAGATGTAAATACTAAAAATGAGCAACTCCAAGTTAGGGTATGTGTACCTGGGAAGCATAGAGATGCAATTAGGATTCTGGAAATGTAAACAAACTATGAAAAATATGCCTTGGAGGACTAAGATGCCCAAGATGGCATTTTAGTCTCACTACTATTTTTTGGGGTCAATATAGAATCTTTAGATGGCATAGCAGAATCTCGAAGAATCTCAAAAAAAAAAATGTTGTGGAGGACTAAGATGCCGAAGATGGTGTTTTAGTCCCACTATGAGTTTTTGAAAAGTTTGAATGTGGTCCTGAGCTCCTAAATCTGCAATTGCTTCCTCTTGAATCTCAAGTTTTGAAACAACCTGATCTAACTTGTAGGAGAGTTTTTGTGAAAATGACAAATTTTCAATGCAACTTTACAACTTTGATAACTTTTCACTCCAAGTTATTTTCAAGTATTGAACCTAAACCTGCAAACACAAAATGGACAAGATGGGGAAAACTTGTTGATTGTTAGTGAATGGGGGTTTTCCTTTGTCAAATCCCTTGTTGGTAGTTAAACCCTGAAATGAAATAGAAACGATGAAGTAAATGGTGAATGATCAACATGGAATGCTATAATTCACCAAACCCTTGTAAAAATTGTAAACTTGTGTGAAATGGCTACAATGGATATGGATCTTGAAATGCTTGATAGATCTTGAATTTCTTGCTTGCTTAGATCAAAACCTTTCATCACAAATGTTATCACAACACACATAATGCAAGAATATCCTTTGACATGATTCTTGAATCTTGATGATGGCTCCAAATACTTGATGTTTTCCTTTTGAATGCTCTTGTGAACTTACTTTGACTATAGTGAATGCTCTCACAAAAGACTTGAATTTCTTAGGATGAAAATAAATGAATGAACCTTATATTTATATTTATCTATGCTTACTATTATAAATTGTATCACACCAAGCTGATATATGAATTCATTAAATGAAGGAGGTTAAATCCCACCAGAATTTGAGTTTAAATCTAAAAAATAACTCAAGAAGGACTAAGATGCCCTAGGTGGCATCTTAGTCCCAAGTGATGAAACTTAGGCCACAGACACCAAAAGGGGGTCAAAATAAGATACCTCAAAATTAGGACCCCAAGACCTCAGGGGGAAAAAGACACCCTTAATGTTGTTTTAGTCCCCACAAGAAATTAGGGACACACCAATCAGAATCATTAGGAGATCACATATGCATTGGAGAATGTCAGAATTAACCAAAAAAATGTGTCATTCATAGGGCTTGTGGACACAAAATAGAACCAATTAATCCATAAAGAAGGATAAATAAAGCAAGGAAGGACCAAACAAGTGTGAAAATGAAAGGGTGTGCATTTTACTACACTATAAGATGATCAAACGTTTAAGGTGGGTATGTGTAGGATCATCATGGAAAAAATAGGCCCTTAAGTGGTGATAAAATTCAGAAAATCTGAGTTAGGCAACTTCACGTACAAAATTGAATAAGTTTTCTATATTATTTTAAAAATATGTAAGAATATAATATGCAGCAAATTAAATGTAGTTTCCAAACTACTATGTTTATTTTTATTTTTAAAATCTATTTGGTGAAAATTTGAAATTTCAATGCAGTAGTACTTAAATTTCAGGGAAAAAATAAGAAGTAGGTATTTTTCTAACCACCCTTACCACAATAAAATCATAATACTTTTTTATAATATTTTAGATATAACTCATAGAGGACTCATGTCCCAATGTGATTCAATTTTTTTGTATATTTTTTCAAGTAAATAATTAATTTTAAAATTTTTATTACAAATTTTAAAAATTATAAACCACCTTAACTTGGTCAAAACTTCATGAAATTCATTTTTCTTTTTTAATCATATAGTATGAAAAGCATAGAATGTGACACATGTTTCAGACTAAAAAAATGTGATACCATTTGAAAGCTATAGATTTTTTCAATCAACCAATCAATCAGGACTTTAATTGTAATTCAAATAGAAAATGAATAATAATTATTTATTAAATTTAAAGTAAAGAATAACTTATATTTGTGGAGATCTAAGAATCTCCTTTAAAGCCCCTTTTCATTTAATCAATTTTGGGTAAAAAAAGCTGTCAGCCACATGGGCCATCATATCACTTACATATTGCCATTTTTTGGCCCATCATGATCCTATACATACCAAGGTCTATAACAAGCCTCTTTATTATTATTTCCCTACCTATCCTTTTTTTCAAGATATTAGGGAACGAAAGAATGAAATTATGGACAATCATGACAATCACATTTGTTGTTCTCCTAGTATCTCTCCTAGTTGTGAAGAAGATAATTTGATGTTAGAAAATACAATCGATGAAAGTCATTGGAATCTTGATTTCCTCTCTTCTCGTAGAGAAAAAAATATTCAACAAGGAAGCACCATCATTGAAAAGAAAGAAAATCCAACCATCGATCATTCCCCTACTTTCGATGAAGTCATTTTGGAAGAACCAATCCTTGAATGTAAATAGAATTTGGTTTCTAGTTCTCTTAAAAAATATTCTCCTAGCAAGGATATCATGGTTGAAGAAAATGACATAATTTTTCCTTCCTTAGATGATGGTGTAAAAATGAATCTATATTTCCCTTTATTAGAAATACATCAAACCAAGACCATTGAGGTTATGAATGCGCAAGTGTCTATTAGATCCCCCTTGATTAATGGACCTCCTACATACCTTGACATCCTAAGAATCCCGTAATTCTTCAACCACCTTCACAAAAACCACAAAGTAAAAAAACTTGAATTTATCCATTACCTACCTAAGTTGAACACCATTTCTCATACATATAACACTAGAAACAATATGCAACAAAGAAAAACCCTTGCAACATCCCTCCCATTTCCTAATTCTATCTTTACTGGTCCTCAGGATTCATTTGTCTGAACAAAGCAGAAAACGGTAGAATCTTACTAAACAACTAAAGAATACTCCTACTAAAATATCATTATGGGACCTTATTCAAGCCTCCCCTCATTATCATACCATGATTCAAAGTTCCTTAGAACAAGTTTCTATCCCTTATAATGTGCAACCAAATGACATAGAAGCCCCTATTCAATGAATAATTTTTGACATTGTTTTCCACCAAAGTAAGCTCCCTCCTTTGGACATGTAAAAAAAAATGAAGCTTTCATACTAATATCTTGATACAAAACATCAGGCATAAACCGAACACTTGTTGACAATGGCTCCACTCTTAAAATGTGTAGAATAAACCTTTTTGATAGGCTTGTCATGGATAAATAAAAAATTCAACCTGACTCTTTATCTATTAAGGGATTTGAAAACATAGGAAAACAAGTACTTGGTGTGATCAATAAATGCCTATTATAGCTAGAAAGGCCACTTTAGAAACACCAATCCATTTTATTCCTCATGATATTTCATACAATATTCTTTTAGGCAGATAGTCGATTCATGAAATGAATGGTGTGCCTTCTACTCTTCATTGTAGAATGAAGTATGTCTACAACAACAAATTTTACACACTCGAATCTGACCCTAACTCAAATAGTTGTTTAAACATTTACGAAGGAAAGGAAAATCCTTTGAAGAAATTGACACCAACTACTTAAGTAGAACCCATGCAATAGGAACAAAAATAAAGTTGTCCTAAACCCTTCATAATGATATCACTAGATGATTTAGGATCATTGAATTTCAAACCAACATTCATGGAAAAATATAAGATCATAAAAGACTCTGCAAAGGGAAAATAAAAATTATTAATTTCAACACAAAATTTAGTAGACCCTTTGAAAGCATTCACCTCAACCACTTTAGAACAAAATAAAACAAATTATACAACAAATTTTGATGAACCTAATTATGAGCAACCACTGAATCCAAAAGAGATGAAGAATATTTATGGAAACGGTTATGAACTTATGAAACAACATGGATAGAGTGGTAAAGGATGTGATGCTAGAGAACAAGGTTTATGTGTCCCTATAGAGCCTAACAAGCAAGAAAAGACTAATGGTCTTGGTTATTGTCCCTCGAAAGAAACAAACAAGCATTCACTTAATATCAACAATATCACAAAAGATTCCTCTAAGCCAAGTTGAACATTAGTGCATCCTAAACTCCTAGACACTAGAGGTCTTGATTATTATCCGATGCAAGAACTGAAAGAAACAAAGAAATATTCACTTAATGTCAATGTCATCTCACAAAACACTAGTGATTTGAATTCATTAGATTTTACATCCTCCTTTCAAGGAGAGAACTAAATCTCACAATCTAAAGAGTCTTGCATAAGTATGAAATATTTTACTAAGCAAGAGATATCTTTGTCGTGAAATAATACTTTTGATCAAGAGAGTATCTTATCGAGACTCATCTGAGATCGTTTCATATCTCTCCCTCCAAGAACATGAAAGAAATTCTACTACAACAGTTCATTTTTTACATATCACAATGTTCATGGTCATTCTACTAATGAACATAAGGCTTTAAATAACAAAATTCAACATCATAAGGATCATGGTGCTCTCAATTATGTGGAAGAACCTAGTTCCTCTAATTGACACTTATTTTCATCCTATTCAACTCATCTATGTCATGCACTATGTGATGGCAAGGGGTTAAGTAGCCTTGTCCTCGTATGTCACTTATTGTCTCTTTTGGCTAGTTGACCACCTTTCATGTACATATAAGAGAAAGTTTGGGAAGTGGATGACACACCTTAAGTTGGATCGCATGTGACATAATTATTCATGACATAGCTTATTGGAAACATATGACTTCGCATAGGGATTTTTGAATAAGATTTTCATGTCTCCTTCGACTTGAAAGAAATTTCTCATAGTAATGGTGTTAGTAACCACTTTAAACTAGGGCCATACACCAACACTCATGTTTCATTGTGCGATTTTCTTTATTCTTGAAATGCATCCTTTTCATTGTGGTGTCATTAGGCTTGATTTCCTCCAAGAGCATGATATTTCTTTGATTTGTCGTCTCTTGGAGACATTAGGAACAATGTTCCCTAAGAAGAGACCTTACATGAACTAAGTAAAATCCCTTTGAAGAAACCTTCCATTATTTCACATTTACAACATCGGTTATATGGCTACCTTACATAACACACTTTTCTTTCCTGTAGTTCCATCTTATTTGTTCATGAGCTCTAAGCATATGAAGTTTTTGCTTGCCTCGTGAAGCTTGAAGATCATTTTTTGTGTGTTGCCTTATCAAAGTTATCAGGAGGTATAACTTTGGTATGGTTGAATGGGAAGTTAATCCGAGGCATGACTTTCATTTAACAACTCATATGTGTATGTGAGCACATATTAGTCGTATGTGTCTCACCTTCTTGGACTACTCACCCAGTGGACAACCAGAAATTTAGTTGCCTTACAGTGAGTGTGCATTTTTTGGACAAATAGCTTAGATCTGATCCACATCGTGTTGGAAACATATTCGAGTTTTGATCAATCTCTTTTTATCTTTTCATTTTTCTATCTTCCTTTAGTCATTGACATTGCATGTTTGCATACCTTGTTTTGTTGCATATCATACACCTTGTGCATGTCCTTTTGTCCTCATGTCACTTTGACATAGGATCTTGGATTCTGGGGGCTTGACCACCTCCTTTGATCCTTGTTATCCTAGACCATCTGCATTGGTACACTTGGACCCCTCTTGAAAGTTTACTTTAGTGTGAGTTTGAAGCAAGTTCATCCTCTCACTAAAGTGGAGCCTAAATGTGGCAATGAAAAAATTACACCTTTTTCCTTGCCTGATTTGGGAATAATTAATGATAGATTAGACTTGATATCACCTTGATCTAGTGTTGTGATGTGTTTTAAACATCCACATTAGGTTTTGGGCCCTTTTTAAGCTAAATAAACCTAACTTCTCCTTAATTTAGTGTTGTAAAGTGTATTTATTTATACCTTCACATTAAATTTAGGAGGCTTTAAAACTAAATTGATCTAATCTAGTGTTGTAATGTGTTGTACACATTCACATGGTATTTTGGGCCCTTCTAAGCTGAATTGACTTGATTTTTCCTTAATTTGATGTTATAAAATGTATTTATTTACACTTTCACATTGAATTTTGGTCCCTCTTACATTTATGACCTTAATATAATCATTAAAAAGGCCCTAATACCCTTTATTGTGCATCTAGATAACTAAGAGGGGGGTGAATCAATTATCATAAAATAGTTTGCTTGACTTTACTTAATCCTGAGAAATCTTAAATCAATTAGATAATTAAAACAGATATGAGCATGAAAGCACATAACAACACCATGCACAATGAACATTAGAATTTATGTGGAAAGACAAGAAGGGAAAAAACACGAAGAATGCTAATTCTCAATTCTAGAACATCAGTTAAGATGATTTTTACATGGGCTCACTGCCAAAATTATCACTACAAGTAAGGATGACTATCAGTGGGCTAAATACTTGACTAATACAAAAACACATGATTAAAAATTAGATAAAATATGAACTAATGAAGCTGTATGTACTTATGCATGAAGTCAGTTATTCTTAAGAGCGCAATATTTGTCTGTAACAGATTCAGCCAAGAATATTCTGCCCACCTTCCTTGCACAACCTCTATAATACAAATTACTTCTTCCTGACACTTGCCTTTGATTCCTTCTCTTTTTATTGGCACATAATCCTTCATACTCTTTTCTCTATTTGTACACACCACACTACATCTCTGGAATCAAAAAAATGTTCTATATATATATATATATATATATACCTATAGAGTAGAATGAGTCAACCTAGGAAAACATGTTGGCTTGAAGAACAACCTTCAAATATTCAATAGCGCTTGGTACACTAGCACCATACCCAAAAGATAGGTCACACATAAATATCTTCTTACCAAAGTACCGTGGGACCCATAAATAGGGTATACATAAGATAAGTTCATCAGCTAGCATAATTACCAAAAGATATTGATTTTACATGAGATATGTTCTAGAGCCAGCAGAAATTGTATAACCAAGACCAAATCTTGATCATCATCAATTTCAATACCAACCGAAGGAATGCAATGGGTATGTGCAGGATCATGATGGGTCAAAAAGTGGCGATATGTAAGTGATATGATGGCCCATGTGGCTGACGACTTTATTTTTACCCAAAATTGATAAAACAAAGAGGGGTTTTAAAGGACATTCTCATATTTCAACCATTATAAATTATGCTTTACTTTTAATTTAATAAATAATTATTATACATTTTCTATTTGAATTACGATTAAAGTCTTGATTGATAGGTTGATTGAAAAACATCTATAGCTTTCAAACGGTATCACATTTTTTTAATCCAAAACACACATCACATTCTATGCTTCGCGTATTATAGGATTTAAAAAAAATGAATTTCATGGAGTTTTGACCAAGTTAAGGTGGTCCGACATATGAGTTTTTATATTTTTTAAAAGTTCTAATAAAAAATTCATAATTAATTGTTTACTTGGAAAAATATCACAAAAAAATATGCATCACATCGGGAAATAAGTCCTCTACTTATATCTAAAATATTATAAAAAATTATTATCATTTTACTGTGGTTAGGGTGTTCAAATAGACACTTCTTATTTTTTCCTTGAAATTTAAGTACTACTGCATTGAAATTTCAAATTTTCACCAAATAGTTTTAAAAAAAAAAGAAAAACCTAGTAGTTTAGAAACTACATTTAATTTTCTATAGGTTCTATTCTTACATATTTTTTAAATAATATAGATAGCTTATTAAAAATTTTACGTCGAGTCCTAACTCATTTTTAAAATTTTCATCGCCACTTAAGGGCCTATTTTTTCCATGATGATCCTACACATACCTCAATTATACATAGCAAAACTTATAACATGCTACATGAACGTACAAATAGCAACCATACCCAAAATAAGCTTTAGGAGCAACTACCAATATCAAAAGACTAGTCTTGATTTTTTTGTATTCAATTGTCTTCCACGGATGTCCCAAAATGAAGTAGTACCATATTCGGATTGAGGATAACATCCACACTACACAAAATCATAGCATACGATAGGATAGATCATTTATGTATATCATCTAGAGCATAGCCTTTTGGATCCTAGGTTTTGAAATTAATGTAAACAATGCCAAATCAACAACTTCTCAACAATCTCTCCCTTTGGCATTGATGACAAAACAACATGAACTCAAAACCATAAAAACTGCAAACAAAATACTCGAAGCACTCCCCCTTTGTCAAGAAATTTCAATTCCTCTTTTTGTTTTTATTTTTCTCTTCATTTTCTCCCCCTTTTCGCCATCAAAGGGAAAGGGCCAAATAAGAACATTTAGATAATCGAGTAAAAATAACACTTTTCACACAAAAAAATTTCTTGTACCTTTCTCTCACAATTGGAAGAATCATCTTCCAAGCTTGCACTACATAAAATATTCTGGCACACATAATGTCATGTAGAACCAACAACCCAAATGTAGATGATCAGTCTGGAGATAGGCACTATTGTTGACAATCCTCTACATCAGAAAGTATCTCAAAGAGATGATCCAACCAAACCTCAACAATTTCTTTGACCAACAAGAAGGTTTTAACCAAATCTTCCCTCAGTCTCTGAGTAGAAAATAACTCAGTTTGTAGCTCACTAGTGATTTGAAGATGATGCAAACTAGTGATTTGTGAAATTTTGTGTGTAGATTCTAAATATATTTTTTTCAAAATTTTTGGAATTAGATTGCACTTCTGTTTCCATCTCCTTCGAAAACTATTTTTTTCACTAAACACCACTTTTAAGGAGTGACGCTCACCCTATAACACAATTTTTTTTCCACGAAGGATAAATTTTTATTTATTGTTAATATATATTTGTAACTACAATATCTAGTTCTTACAATTGGTTTCACAGTGTTTTATTAAATATTTTTTCCTTAATCAAGTTTCAAAGTCAAACCAATTACAGTTCAGACATAGGCGAACCGTATAACACAACGCTTTTTGTATGTATCAAAATTCTTTTTTTTTGTTGGATCAAGAACTTCAATCTGGTGTACTCATATTTAGAAATAATAAAATAATAATCTTCCATATTTCCACATGTACAGAATAGAGAGCTTGATTTTCGGTGAAAAACCTACATTCAAAAGAAATAAAAAGTAAATATAATAATTAAATTAAATTTATTTAAAAATATACTTTTTGGGAAGCTTATAATAAATACTACATACTTACAAAAAATAAATTTTAAATAAATTCATTTGATCCCCCGAAAGGTAAATCAAAAGTGGTTTTTTATCATCATTTTGATAGGTGTAAAGGAGACTTAGTTATAGGTATGGTTTACAACTAGTGGTGTTCTTTCCAAGGGGTTTTCATCTAAGGTGATTTGATCAAATCTTTTTCGATTGTAATCCTTAAAATGGAAATTTTGAAGGCTTAAATCATTATATTTTTAAAAAATATGTGATTTCAGCAAAAATCAGAATCTCCTAGAAATTGTAAACTAGTATTGTGGGATCACCCTCATCCAACATGGAACAAACTTCATCTATATCAAGTAAAGAATTTTCTTCCTTCTCCTTCTCTTCTGAGATAGTGATGACATATTTTGTGTTAATTTTCATCGTTTTAGGTTCTATTGGGGAAACACCAATAACAACCTCTATTTCATTCTTATGGGAGGAGGAATCCTCTTCAAACTAACTGATAGGCCTAGCACTAGAAACTATTAAATTGAAGCACAAATGCCTCTATAAGGATGAGAAATAAATTTTTTATGTATTTTATTTATCTTCCGTAAATTTCAAATATCTATAAACTTTCTTTTTGATGGGGATTTCAGACATCCACTTGACATTCTCCTTTGATGATAACAAATTCAGAAAGTAGAATACTAAACACATGAGTAGAGACCCAAACTAGAAGGGATAACTCTCAACCAAAGACATTCTAACATTCTCAATTAGGTTTTCCATTACCAAGATACATAGGTCAAATTTTTGATTTTCCTTCACCATCTTATGTGTGATACAAAGCAATAGTAGATGTAGAATCTTCATGATTTTGGAAATAGATTTTGTAATTAATACCATAAGCAACATACCTTACTACTAGATCAGAAATGGTATTTATTAGTAGATCTCAGGGGTCTTTGTCAATACTAGTAAGCTCCTCCATTTCTATGTATTTCACTATCTTCTTCCTAGGGAGATCACCAACACTACACAATCCAGTAATGACTTCAATGGCTTCCATAGTGATCAGATAGGGTTTGTCCAAAATGATGCTTCCATTCTTGAATCAACACAATAGGAACAAGATAGAATCATTGTAAGAAATCAAGGGGAATTCTCCCCATAGATCCATACCCAAGGCACTTACATTCTATAATTTATCAATCTTCAACCCTAGTTCCATTTCCTTCATCTTTCAATGATCAAATTCTTCCAACTCTACTCCCTTTAGCATCAACAAAATAGCGCCACTAGATTCACTATTAACCATCACAGATTCCATCTTCATGCTTAGCTCCCTCAATCCCTTTATCACTCAGTGAAAACCTCTTCTTCTTCTTTGAAAAATGTGAGAAATGATTTGAAACTCCACCTTTTATCCTTAATTACTCAAGATGATCTCTCTACCAAAACGTTCATCGATGGATCCATCAATTGTACTTCTATTTTCAATCAGTCGAGTTAAGATTCATCATACATCACTAACTAGATCAAACTTATTCATTCCAAAAACACATCAAGATTACTTTAGAGAGGGGGAACTAACATGATATATATTGCAAAACTCCCCCTAAGTGAGGGTAGTTGGCTCAAATTCTGGTAGAGCTTGTATCGAGATCTACTACCATAGAAGAGCTTCTCGCACTCATATCATTTCTCTTCCAAACCATCAGGATATTCTTCTTATATTCATATAATTTTGCAAGCTTATTTTTAATTTTAGACTTTCTGAGAGCCACATATCTACACGTGTTAGCATAATGTCCATATTAATTGCACTTATAGTAACATATTTTCCTTGAATTTTTCTCAGTTTCAGGCTCCTAGGATGAGTTCTGATGGGTTATGTAATTGTGTTATGATTATGCCTGGGCCAAAATTGGTGTTTCAGAAAGTTTGGAAATTTGCAATTCTAAGGGAAACCCATCTGTCATTTTGTTCTAAAACATCTCCAACTCTATTTTTGTCAAAATCGAAGATCATATGATGCATTATTTTAATGAATTTCAACTACGACAAAGGCATCTGACATGCCAGTTTACAAAGGAGGTCCTAGAAATCTCTCGATGATATAATTTTTGAGAAAATCGGTTTTCTCTCAATAATTGATAATGTCCCTATGCAAAAATTCATGGCTACAAGTGGTCCCATTTGTGAGCAGCAATTTTTCACCATTTTGCCAGTAAGAAAATTATTTTTTCCTCTTTGCAACTTCAGAACTTTGAAAGATTTAAAAAAAAATTGGTGTTTTAAATGTTATGGGGGGTCTTTGAAAGCATTTTTACATATTTGAATATGAAATTCAAGTCAAAATTTTACACCCAAAGCCTTTACCTGCTAGCCCACCAGAATTTCAGAGAGGTTTTCAGAAGGGTGTAGGCTAGTGTGGAAGCCACTTTTTGGCTCTTTTGAGGTTGCCCAAATCTTTTTTATGGATTAAATAAGCTTTTTATCCCTATTTGAACATTTAGGGGAGGTTTTGGAGCATTCAAATTGAAGAAATTGGCTGATATGATGCTCTAAAATACTCAAAAAATGTTTTACATGCCCAACTGCAACAAAAAATGACTTACATGATTAAAAATCCATTTGCAACCATTTCTCACACCTTGGAAATGTTTCTAATGTTGCTTGAATATTTTTCAAAATTCCATTCAAGAGAAAAAAGCCCGAAAATAATTTCTAACGACTCGCACATGGTTCTTTTGCAATGATAGTCATTTAAATGTTCTCTCTATATTGAAAAATGAATGAGGGAGATCTGGAATTTGTTTGAAGTAAGAATGGTGATGTAAAAGTTGGAAGCTCAATTAAGAAAAAAATTGGTTGTAGGTAGAATGAATATGCAAGTGATTGCAGGATAAGTATTTGAGAGAATGTCAAACCATTTGGAGATGAAATGGCTACATATTTTCCATTTAAATTAAATGTCAATTCAATTGAAGGTAATTAAAGATTAAATTGAAGGCTTTGTGGATTAATTTGCAAAGTTAAAATGCAAGATGAAAGAAATATTAACTACCAATAAGTGGGTTTTTACCTAGGGGTGATATTTTTCACTTGCAAGTGAAAATGAAGCCAATAAATGAATTTCTATAGGTAGGGTAAATAGATCCACATGATTTGCAAGTGAAGACAAAAAAGAGGGAAAATGGAGAGTAAAGAGGCATTTTCTAAATGCCATTCTATTACAGAATCAAGGGAGCTATAGATGCCATGTGCCAACAGTGGATTCTTTTTAGGGATTCTATCTTCTCTTCTCTTTTCTCTTAAAATATAATTTATGCTTTGATTTGGAAGGGTTCCAATTTTCTTCAGGTTTGAAGATATTGTAATTTATGTACACATAGTTATGTCTAGGTTAGGATTTCTTTAAATTTTAGAGTTCCAATGGTGTAATTCATTTATGTTAGTGGCAAGAAAATCAATTTGCAAATCATCAAAATGTCATACTGTAATGTCTCTTGAATGTATCCATTATATTTTTTTCTCATATTTTTTTCTCAAAGTAAACAAGGATCATAATGGTTTTTGTTGCACATTTTCTGCAATAAATGTTTGGATTGATTTGTTTTGTTCAAAGTATAGATTAAGTTTTCTTTCAATCAAATATTGAATATACTGTGATGCATTTAGGATCTATAAGAATGTTGCAGATATGTCCTTAAGAGACCTCATTATTGTAATGTAGTAATGACTTAATGGTCACTGGTTTTGTGTTCAGGCTATTACTAGATGGGTATTTCATTTTAACTCTATTATAGGCAAGGCATTGGTCTAGTGTTTTCTTTTGTGCAAACCCTAGAGGGAATCACCATTTAAATCCTCAATGAATCTTTTCCATTTTCAATTCTAATCTATTAGGTTTTTTGTATCTTCATGGAGATTAAAAAACACAAGGGTTATGATTGAGAATGACTCTCTTGTGACTTCTTTGTGTATTTGAAGTGAATATGTCTCTTAAATTATTGATTCTCAGTGTTGATTGAAGGTGAAAAGGGATTATATTTGAATGTAATGAAATGTATAAAATCATTTATACATTTATCTGAGAATCATCCACATGTTAGAAATCTGTAATGTATTGTGATGGGATTTTTCAAAATTTCTCAAAATTTTGTTTGGTTTTGGGCACGTCTATTCATCTTTGGTAAATGGGGGGTTTAATGTTCAGGGTTTAGGTTTTTTTTACACATGTTAAAATTGATTTTCACTAATTAAACCCTTATGTTATATTTTCGTCTTGACCTATTATTGGGGGTTACCAGTCTCTTATGTCATCCCACTGAGCCTTGTCTTTCATACTGTTACTGACCCCTTCATCTGACCTATCTGTCCTTTCATTCCAAAGGGTGGATTTCCCATATGTTTAAACATGGACCTAAAAATTTATGCCTTTGAGGGTTTTCTTTTCCCATTCTCCTAGCTGGCCCCATTGTCATAAATAACATTTCCATATGCAGTTTGGCGAGCCGTCGGATCATGAGGTTCAGATCTGGACCATTCCTTGCAGACCTCACAAGGTTTCCAGCTAACGTTACTAAAGTGGTACGAGGTATGCAAGATGCCACCATCTGTCGAGTATGGTGGGGTGGGACCTTTCCCGATGTGCCAACAATGACAAGTGGATGTCATTTTAATAGTGGATGTTTAATGACAAGGATTAATGATGACCATCCCTCGCAACCCTCGCATGATCAGATAAATGTTATCAAAAATGATTCGAGGTGTGCAATATGGTGAGACATTGCTTGGCTCTGTGATACAAGGTGGCTAGATAGGGCCTACTGCCTAGTTGTGAGTTTCTGATTGTGAGGGGTGTGATTGGCTTTGGGGTATCCCAAGTGGTGGTTTGGATTTTTGAACGATCTTTGACTTGATCTGAGTCATATGACATGCCATGTCTTTTCACATTGAAGGATTATATGCGCTCTACAACTTATTCTCATTAATGGCGCAGGTCTTTAAGTGGATCTCATCCCAATTTCCTTGTGTGCGAGCGATATCCACTTGATAATGAAATGATGGGTTGTGCACCATTTTCCATGAGCTCAAAATTAATTTGTGGTGGCGACATCAGCCACTTATCACTCACTTGCTCATACTGCAATTTGAGCAATTAATGTTCCCTGCACCGGCTTGCTTAATAAATGGTCGCTAATTTGGTCATCGGTATCATTGCATTTTGAGTTTTTATTTTTGTAGGTGATTCATTTTCTTGTTGAGTTCGAGCTTGAAAATTCAATGGATAAGTCAAAAGTACGATGAAGCCCTAGGATGGGTGCAGTGAATTTGTGATAGAAGGAGAAACAAATTGTTCCTTGTAATTTTGGAGCAGTTGCTCAATGGGTGGATAATAGGTTGGTGCATTGCATGTCACCTATTGAGCTCTCTTCAAATTCTAGTGGTGAGGGGTCTGAAACCGATTTGGATTACTACAGTTGCCTCGTGGTCTTGACTGAGGTCATGCGAGTCGACGAGGAGGTCCTCATAGTTTCTCCAATTGTTGTGGTGGCATAGTGTGATGTTGTTGGGTCTAGTACTGGTACTAACAAGGGTAAGGAAATGGTATCGCTTCTTAATAAAGTGAGAACCAGGAGCGATCAACTATATCGGGGCCATGTGGCTATTCGTGGTGCGGGGAAATGATTAGTGTTGTTGAGGTGGTGCTTTTTTCCCTTTGGTTATGTTTTTGCAATTCAGGTCTGATGCGGACATGCACATGGGTGGCACAGTGTTTTTCGTCCTTTTTCGCTGGTTACTGGGGTGTAACCATTTTTTATTCCTTTGTGCATATTGTAGTTATTTCTGATGATGAGGATTTTTTTAAATGAATCAGAATTTCATTTGGTTAGGATAAAATTCATTTTGAAATGAACAATGGAGCCTGATGCTTGTTGCTCTCTTCTTCTATAAAAGATATTTCATGGCTCATTGTTGGGGTCAGATTTTTTCTATGTCCTGAGGCTTAGGCTATGTATAGTTATAATTATATTGTGGTGTCTGGAAGGTTATAGCTATGAAACCATTCGAGGTCAGGTGTTGTATAAGACAAGCATGGTATGATTTTGTAATGACTAATATCAATAAATCTAAAAACATTTAAGGCAATCTCTCTCCCATGTACATATCATGGATTATGAATGGATTTATCAATGGTTTCTTCATTTAGCTTCAATGGTATATTTGGATGTGTAATTTTTTTTCCTTCTTTAACTTAATTAGTTAATCAAATGCTTGAAAAGGAGTTATAGGTTTGTGATAATGTGCTTAGGATTTAATAAGGAGTATGACTTTAAAATACTGGAAAATATCATAATGTAAAGCATTATAGTGATAAGTTCAATAATATCAGGGTTATGATTTATGTGAATCTCACCCAGTTGGATGAGGCACTGGGTAATTCATTCAAGATCCTTTTTAAGATGCAGAAGATGGTAGCTCTAAGTTTAAAGGTTTAAGATCTGAACATTTGAAAATCAAATTTTATCTGTTTTCATATACAAATCTTATACTAAATCTTCTTTCCTAGCTTTAGATAGTTTTTATTATTCTTTGGTTTGCCAAAACCCGGATAGATGTTGTCTAGTTCCATTGATAGGAATGTATCTGTGTATGGAAGTATTCTTGAGGCATGAAGCACTTTTATGAAAATGTATAGGAGAACCCTCCTTGGTTTCAAAGAGCCAAAAGTGTAGGAGATCTCAGTCTTTGATTGAATCTCATCAGTTGGCCACTAACTTTGTGAATTATTGAATATATAGGTTGGCAACCCCTTTGAGAATTACAAAGCCTTAGTGGGAAAATTAAAACACCAACATAATGGTGAATCTACTAGGGACACACTCAAAAAATTTGGTTGCAGATGGTGCTTTTATAGTCATTATAATCTTGACATATTACTTGTAACCGGAGGTTGAACTTTATTGAATTGTTTTCTGCCTAAGTCACTTGCTAAATGGTGATTTGATTAGGGAGAAATTATGAGAATTTTTTTTAAAAAAAAGAGAAACCATAGAAGTAGGTGGTGGCCTTCTAGATTTATTTGTTTGGTGGATCTAAACTTTAAGTTTGGATGGTAAGACGTTATGGGTTTGGAAAAGATTGGTAGCAGTATGATCTCAGAGTATTTGAGTGTGACTCTACTGTGGACGAAGACCTAGAACGTGATCAATTTTTTGAAAATTAATTTAATATTCTTTTGCAATTCAATCCTTTGTTGAAGAGGTGGCAACTCTATCTGAAGAACAAGTTGATATACAAGGAAAAGTCCCCGATCTATAACATTTACAGTCAGGGAGAGAAGGTTAACAAGTTTTCCTTCATTTCTAGGTATTCTCATTAATCTAAACAGGTTAATATTTTGATTATGAGAGGCATTTGTAACTAGGGATGATTAATGGTTCCTAATTAGATGTTCTAGTATTAAGAAAGGAACGGTGGTTTTCTTTTCCATACTTCTAATAGTGCAATATGTAATATGATCTGAGAAGTATTTTTATGTTGTATTATGCCTCTAAAAGCTCAAGGCATAAGTATTTCAATCAATTTCTAAAATCATGGTTGAATTAGTAAATGATGTATTTGATAACCATGTATAAAGTTTATAGTGATTGAGTGGGTATAAGAAAGTTTCCATATGAGATGCCAAACACAAATATGAAAAGGGAACATGTTTCAGTAAGCCCTTAAGGGGATCTTGTAATTCAAAGGTATATGCCATTTATTTTCAGTGGTATTAAGGGTTTCCCTAATCTAATTCCTAAGAGGATTAGGAATTATTTGCCTAAATACATAGGGAAAAGTTCAAAATCTACCTCTAAGCATCTGCAAAATTTTATGGATATGATGGGGGATTATGAGGTAAACCATGAGGATGTTGTTATGAATCTTTTTGTTCAATCCTTGAAGAATGATGTCAGGGATTGGTTCTCATATTTTCCTGCATGTTCTATTAACTCATGGAATTAGTTAGCAATAGTTTTTATTGAACAGTTTGGTGAGAGAGTAAACTCAAGCATAGTAAGAAAGGGTTTTATGGGAATCCACATAAGAAAAGATGAGTTAGTTCCATATTTTAATCTAAGGTTTTCAAAAGTTGTAAGAGAAACTCTTGAAGAAATAAGACCAAATGAGGCTGAATGACTGGTTGTATATCTTGGTGCTTTTGACAAAAATATGGGTTACTTATTAAGAGACAAGGAACCTACAACCTTATATCAGGCATATCTAATGGCTATGGACATTGAGAACAATATGAAATACTCAAGGATGAAAGGGTATCTAGCTACAAGTGTTGGTTACCCTGGCACAACTCATACTAGTGAAATTCTAGAGTTGGTTGGAAGGAACACTTGTTATGATAAGAATTTTTTGGCAATAGTAATATATCCATCATTAAAGTATGAAGATAATGATGAAACCCAAGTTGAAAACCAACTCGATTTGAGTAGTTATGATCATTTGTCCAAGAATTGTATGAGATGAGGAGACAAGAGGGAGAATCACCATATAATATTTTTTTGAGGTTTTTGGATGCTTTGATAGAAGTGGGTAGAGATTTCAGACTTGATGATTTTTTATGCATTGATTTGTTTTATGAAATTTATGAACCTGGGTTGTGTTCTTTGCCAGAAGAATTGAAACCTAGTAACCTTGTATGAACCCCTAAACCTACAAATGCACAAGAACAACAAAAAAGTCAAATTGTTAGATCAAATGCATACAAGCATGATAGATTCCCCATGAAATCTATCTATTTAAAAATCAAATTAGGAAAATGAAGAACACAATATGGAAAAGCATATAAATCCTAATTAAGCCAATAAAATTAAGATCCCATGGGGGAATTGGTGCCAATTGAATGTTGAAATTGGCCCTTTCCCAACTCCTAAGTTGCAATGTGAATGATTTGTTAAATGGTCAAATCTCCCAAGGAGATTTGAGCATAACCTAGCTATAAATTATGAAAATGATGAATGGTTGAGTGGAAATGGGAAAAATTAGCTTTGAATGTGAAGAGAGTAACTTTGAATGAAATTGTGGATGAAAAATGAGGAGAGAAGCCTCCCATTTATAGATTTGAATTTGGAAGAATGAGCAAGCTTTGAGAAATGTGGGACTAACCTTCAATCTAATGGTTGAATGCCACTTGTCACCATGTGATGGTTGATGGTTGTGCATATTTTGGCCCAAGTGCCAATAAATGCAATTAGTTTGAATTTGAATTTGTGAAATGACTTGTTGAAGAGGGAACCTTGGGAAATGAAGTTAATGTCACTTGGCTCAATACAAAGGACATGTAAGAGACCTTAAATGCCTTGTTGGAAAGTCCAAGTCCACTTGGACCTTTTGAATTCAAATTGAGGGAATATTCCCTTTTGATGCCATGTGAGGAAAATAGATAATTAAATAAATCAAAGTGATTGATTTATTGTGCAAGTTGCATTCTCTAGAAGATTTTAGTGAGAGGGACTAACTTAATCAAGGTTTTGATTAATTTAATAGGAGATTTGATGATTTGACAATTTTCACTCAAGTAGATGAATTAATTTAAATCAGAATTGAGAGGAAATGATAACTTAAATAAATGATTTGATTTATTTAGCTAAGGAGGAATATGTTAGATTAAATCAAATAAGGTTTAATTGATTTAATTTAATAAGAGGACTTTAGAGATTTTAGTCAAATAAAATGATTTATTTAATTAAACAGAGATGTAAGATTAATTAAATTAAATTGATTAATTTAATCACTAGAGGAAGAAGACTTAATTAAATGAATAATGATTGATTAAATTAAGAGACCCAATATGATGAAATGTTGAGAGTATGATTTCAGAGGGAATGATGTTAGTAATCAAGATCAAGTGTGCCAAACCGAAAATGTATATTTTCCATGTTTACATTTTACCCCTCTTTGAAGCAATGTACTTGTTGCATTGATTCAAAGAATAAACTATTATGATCAAAATTTGAAATTTTTTTCAATTTTTTTAGATGCCCCACTACTACCCCAATAGAAGGATATTGCTGGATATTTCCCCCTCAAGAGATGAGATGATTTTTTTAAATTTTTTTAATGATCTCACGAGAAAAGGAGGATAAGGTGTCAAACAGTCTAAGAATACCCCAGATCATCCAAAATGCGCCTCAAAATGCCACGAATGGTGCAAAATGGCCCTCGGTTGGATGAAAATGGGATCGAGGGACCAAAACCATAGTTGGAAGGTCAAATTAGGTAAAAAAACCCAAATTTTCAGGCTTAAATAGACCTTGAGGGGTCACTTTCAATACATTTCCAATCTTAATCCTTTGAAAAATCAACACCTTGAGCTCTGAGTCTTGGTCAAGATGGCACGATGATAGCTTCCTAGGCATGTGTCGGAGCAGGTACAAGTGCATCAGTGACTAGTCACTGCAGGACCTATGGTATGTACCCCTATCCAACTTTAGATTTCCTTGTTACTCATGCATTAAATAGAGTTTAGATTTGGTTTAAGCGTCACGACGCTATATAGCACCACAGAAAATGCCAAGCCGGGGTTGCGCGGTCCTATATAGAGCCACTTATGCATAGAGAGTCGCACAACGTTGTTTAGGGAATTAGGGTTTCAACTTCAAACCCGGTTGCCTGCACAAGTAGCTTTGCGTGGCACACTTTGTCAAAGGGGGGCGCTAAAGTCTACTGCGCGACATAGTTTGGAACATTACAAACTGCACCACTTTTGAGAAGAATGCAACTTTTGTTGTTCTAAATGCAAAATACGTCATGGGTAGCAAATTTTCTTTAGGGAAACTGACGCAATACCTTCCCTTGTGTAGGAGCACCTTGAGGTACTTCATTCGAGGTAGCACTGTTGGCTGGTACTTAGGAGACTACAGGGTATAAATGTATATCTTGAGGAGTAGCTTGGGATTCTTGGGTTATGGTACGTTGCATATGTCCCTCCTATTCAAGTACATTTGGGTATGATGACTTCCCTAGCCGAGTGGTGGCACAATGAGATGTCATCCTTCCATCTTCCAATTGGCAAGGCCACCATTACACTCAAGGATGTCTTGCACATCCTCCGATTACCCAATCGTGGAGCCCAACTGATTTATGATTTGGAGGAGGGTAGGGAGGCCTACTTTGACATTATGGGCATTGACAAGCTTATCCTTTATGATGGTCAGATAGACTTGGAGTGATATTTGGGTAGGGGTCCTACATACAGATTGATTGTGGCTGCCATTATTTCTGGTCTTGAAGCTCTTGATTAGCATGGCCAATATTTTAGTCTAGGTTGGAGATTGGCATGGCAGTGGATGTGCGTTCGTCGAGAGTGGTTTTCCTAGGGACCAGTATTGCTGGCCTCTTTGTACAGAGATTTGCACATGTTCTCTTACCTAGATAGTCGGGCTCTTAGGGCTAGAGTTACCCTTCTACACATTTAGGCATGGGAGCAGATCCCAGTGCTTCGCCTAGATGTGACACCAGTTATTACATATATTGATGATCCCGTCGTGTGGTGGTATGGTAGGGTAGAGATTCATTTTACCCATATGGGCACAGTTGGTGTGGCTTACTGGTGGTGGGTTTTAGATGAGATGACAAAGTTCATCTGGAGGTCGTGGATGGTCATAGGCCCGTGGTATGATGATGCGCAACAACTTTTCTTTGCTCACCAGGACACGTTCATGTAGGGCTGAGAGCACACTATGGTAGAGAGGTGCCTTCCTAATAGGGTAGCTAGATAGTTCGGTGAGATGTAGGACAGGCCCGATGACTAGTACATGGCAATCTTTGCCCATACCCCGAAGGAGACAACATGGGGCTAGCCCATTCCTGTAGATGAGGTAGTGTCATTGTTTAGATAGTTAGGGGCCCGACCATGGCCATATGATCAAGGGACAACAAATGCAAGGGTCACTCCAGCATACAGGGCATGGTTTCGACCTCCATTGATATTGATAGTTCTTGAGGCACTGATCCCTTGTCAGAGGGCCAGGGGCAGGGCAACAGGTAGAGGTCAGGGAGGAGGAGGTGTACCACCTCCTTAGTAAACACCTCCAAGAGACCAGGCATAACAGGTCATAGGACAAGATGGGTAGCCCCAAGTGGAGCCACAACATTAGCTAGCAGCATAGCCAGTGGGATAGCCAGATCTTCAAGATGCATTGATTCAGTAGTTGCAGGGCTAGGTATAGGTCTTGATCACAGAGAGAGATCAGACACGTTAATAGGTTATTGCAGTTACCGCTGAGAGAGATTAGGCATGATCCGAGAGGGATCAAGACATTGGTCGGTGGAGATAGCTAGAGAGCACAACCTCCACATCCTGGGGCTGATCAATTAATCTTCAAGCATATAGAGAGGCCATCAGAGAATTCAAGTACTATTGGTAGCATTACCTATATGCAGTGCCAGCAGCAGGCCAAGTTCCAACCTTCTCCAAGTAGATAGGGATGTGGCTGCGGGAGGATCATGGTGACAAGTAGGTGGGGGAGAGCAGCAGTCATCAGGGCTAGCCCTTTTTATTACAGATAGTTTTGCATTTTTTGATCTATGGGCTATATTGTTGCCCCTATTGTGCCATGTGTTCCGATGTACACTTGATCCGATTTGTATCGTAATAGTGTATTTTTTGATGATATATATGAGATGACTTGCCCTTTTATGAGATTTTTTGCAAATGTATGATATGCAGTCTAATTTTTATTATGATGCTATGCGATGTTTCTATTTCTTATGGTGTATACTTCTAATCAATGCATTTCTTTTTATATATTTTTCATGAATTTTAATGATGATCCTATAAATGTAATGTGTGGTAATGATGATGTGAATGGTAATGGATGTTAATCATGATGTAATGCTTTCTTAAGATGCTTAGAATAACAAATTTATATTATTCCTCATAACTTAAGATAATGATATGATGCAATGTGCTTTTTATGCTAATCATCATGTGGATGCAGAGTGTATGCATTGGCGATGTTTTGATTACTATCATGATACCGTGTTAGTGTGGAAGGAAGATAGAAGAATTTAGAATCAATGAGTTAGTTAGGATGATGATGATTTTTCTTTTGCAAGAGTTGGGATTTTCAAAGGGAGCAATTTCATTATGTTTGATAACACACATAGGTATGAGGCATCCGAGTATATAGAACCAAGATGGCGTTGTGCCTAGTATGTTGGAATTTGACTCAGAAATTAGATAGGATTATCCCTATTCACACTTAGCATACATAACCTTATTCACAATGTAGTTTAGATATTCTAAACATCTCAGACCAAAACATAGAAAAGCAAGGCTTCCTATGTGGTCAATAAGATACCTAAAACACCCTCCCTACAAACAAAACAAAGCACGCATGACTAAGTTATTTTACAAGTATCCAACAAGCACAACAGATAAAAAGATAATGATCATTGCCCCATTCCTTTCTCTCTAAACCTGATTTGTTTAGGCATCATCAAGAGGTCCTTGGAATGAGCACAAAAAAAGATAAGTCAATAAAAGACCAAATAACGAAAACCAAACAATCTAATGTTCTTCATACAGCTAGCCAAGACTAACTACTATGGGATACTTGATGCTTATGTCCATCATGGGAAGGATTCATCCTAGGACATGTAGTGATCAAAGTTTTTATGAGACTAATTTGGATGATAAACTATTGATATTCTGAGTTGACCAACTTGCTTGCTTACTGACTTAGACTTTCGAGACTTTGACAATTAGGTGTTCACTTTTGAACCTGCTAGACTTGCTTCTAACTAATTCATGAAAGGGTGAAAGTGACGATTGATTTATTAGGACTGATGACTATTACAGTGAAAGTGAGATGAAATGGATGCACCATTTTGGATTTTTTAGATATTTGGATGTTTTTGAGATTTTTTGAAATGTCTTGAGCCTATTTTTCGTATTTTCGAGATTTATGATGAAGAGACTAACCTAAAAACCTATCCTAGGGGTCTTGGGAGCTGATCCGTAGATTAGCCTTGCCTATGTTATACATGCAGAGACCACATAGTTCGAATGACAACACACTTGGCTCAATGATGATATAGATGGGCAAACAAATTACCATTTTATTGCAACAAACACCTAAAGGACTGAACTAAATCTCTCAGGGGATGATCAAAGATCAACCTTGCCTATGTTCAAGCTTATGGATGATGTAGTTTGGACAAGCTAAAAGACTGACAAGACTCAATGATGAATTTTTGAAGATTTTTTGAAATTTTGATATGTTTTTGAGTGTTTTGATGATTTTTCTAAATGTTTTTGGATTTTTTTATGGATTTAGGATGATCACGAGAATATAGACAAATTTGATCTTATGCAGGTATATGAACATGCCCCCAACATGGTGCGATAGACTAATGTGGTGAAGGTAGTAAAAAATGACCTTAGGAATATGCCAAGTAGTACTATGGTGGAATATGATATGGGCATCAGCTTAGGCTATGGTATGGATGCGAGTGGATGGGTGTATGGATGATTAATGAAATGTGATGGAATGGATGAGTGAGTCATGCAGATGCTGGTGGATAGAGAGTGCTTTAGTTACACTTGGTGCATGTTTTCCAAGTTTTCAGCAAGGTACTTGTGCAAAGCGCCACCGAAGTGGTTCTCACTAGAGGACAATTTTTTTTTTTACTGTTTTCAATGCTTTTTCTAATTTTTCTAATTTTTGCATTTTTTTATTTTTCTGTTGAGACCAAGATGCTTGTTTTCTAGGTTTTCATGAAGGTAACCATTTTTTCAAGACTTTTTCTGATTGTTTTTGTATTTTTTTCGATTCTATACCTTGCAAGTTCTTAGGCATAAAACTTTTTGAGGTGAGAGTTGTTCAGAGGCTCTTGTAGAGGCTTGCTATCTGGTGTTCCTAATTGATATGCTCTTGATTTGTAGCTAGCTATGATGATAAAAGGGCCTAGCTAATTGGGCTCAAATTTTCCTTTTCTCTTTGGATTTGGCACATTCTTTTGGTTCTCTTTCATCACAAGTTCATCGACTTGGAAGTTGCATTGCCTAATCTTCTTGTTGTAGCTTCTTTTTAGGTGATTCTTGTAGACCTGTAGATGATTTAGGGCTTCCATGCATCGTTCATCTAGTAACTCCATCTCATTTTTTCTTGTAACCCTGTATTCCTCATTTGTGATGATGTTTTGCAATGATATCCTTAGTGACAGGAGCTCAATCTCAATAGGGAGGATGGCCTCTGATCTGTAGACTAGGGAGAATGGGGTGGCACCTGTTGGCATGCAGATGCTGGTTGAGTAGGCCCATAAGGTAGGATTTAGTTGCAAATGCCAGTCACGACGAGAGTCATTTACTGTTTTCTTAAAGATTTTCAAAATGGTTTTGCTGGTGGCTTTGTCTAGCCATTGCCTTGTGGGTAATATGGTGTGGAAAAGCAATGTTGGATTTTGAATTTTTCACACAAGTCACGAACATCTTGATCCTTGAAAGGTGTCCGGTTATCAAAAATAATGGATTGGGGAAAACTGTATCCGTAAATAAGGTAGTTCAGGATGAACTTGGATATCTGCTTTCTAGTGATGTAGGTCATGGGAATTGCTTTGACCCAAATTGTGAAATATTTGGTGGCGGTGATAGTGAACTTGTGGAAGTTAGAGGAGGTGGGTGAGATTTTACCTATGAAATCGAGCCCCCATTGGGAAAAGGGCCAAGGTGTAACAATGGGATTTAATTCTTGATTTGGTGAATGAATGAGATCCCCATGCTAATGGCACTGTAGCCACCTTCTGACAAAGTCATGTGCCTCTCTCCATTGTTGGCCAGTAGTATCTAGTTCTTAGAAAATTCTTAGCCAAGGTCATACCACTCGAGTGTGAACTCCAAGTGCCATTGTGTACCTCAGTCAAAGCAGTCAGGGCTTCCTCACATTTTAAGCAACGTAACAAGGTTCCATCGATGGTTTTATGGAAGAGGGTTTCTCCTAGGATGGAAAATCGTAAGGACCTTTTGAAAACCGTTTGCTTGAGGTTTAGGGTAATGTCGACTGAGAGGATTCCTAATCTTAGATAGGTGTAGATTTTATGATACCAACAATCATTGGGACCAATGCGTTCACATACGTATTCTGACTTTGGTACCTCAAAGGTTGGTATGAGAAGCTTCTCTATCAGGAATTCATGTTTCGAGACATTGCGAGGGATATCTAGCAAGGACTTAATCATTTCCATTGCATCGACTGCTCTATTGTTTGCTCTCGGTATCTACTCAAAGGTGATATTGATAAATGATTCCTTGAGGATTTCTACCAACTTCTTGTATAGTGTAAGCTTATCATCCTTAGTTTGGTATTCATCGTTGACTTAGTTGATGATAAGTTGTGAGTCTCCATAAACTTTTAATTCCATGATTCATCACTGTGCTACAATCTTGAGACCTATGGTTAAAGCCTCGTACTCTGCAATATTGTTCATACAGGGGAATGCTAACTTGTAGGATCTCGGTATACAGTCCCCCTGGGGGGTGATGAAGAACACACCAGCTCCTCATCCATGTTGTGTGTTGGAACTGTCAAAGTATAGTTTCCAATGATCGGCTGCACCAAAATTGAAAAGGGATTCGTCTAGAAATTTTGATATGAGCGGGTTGTCTACATATATTGGAGCCTCTCCTAGCTAATCCACAATGTCTTGTCCCTCGATCGCTTTTTTCTCTACATACTCAATATCATGCTTAGATAGTATCATAACCCATTTAGCTATTCTGCCTGTAAGCATTTCTTTTGACAATAGATACTTGAGGGGATCTATCTTAGCAATTAACTTGATTTGATGAGCTAGCATGTAATGTCTAAATTTCTGGGCTGCAAACACCACCGCAAGGCAAGCTTTTTCTATTCATGTGTAATTGAGCTCATGCCCCACCATTTTTCTACTGATATATTAAATGGACCGCTCAGGTCCCTTTTCATCATGTTGGGCTAAAAGGGCACCAAGGGCGGTCGTCGTTGCTGAGATATATAGAATCAATGGTTTCCCTATGATTAGTGGTATTAGCACCGGTGGTGTAAGTAGGTATTCCTTGATCTTTTTAAATTCTTGCTCACATTTTTTCGTCCCACCTATACACTGCTCCCTTGTGGAGCAGATGTGAATAGGCAATCTGTTTATTTTCTAGTTGTGCTATGAATGTTCAGATGGACTGGAGTCTTCCTTGCAATCCTCTGAGTTGTTTCAATGTTCTTGGTGCTTCCATATTAAGGATTGCTTTTACCTTTGCCAGATCCACTTCTATCCCTCTCATTGATACTATGTAGCCCAAAATTTTTCCAGATTGTACCCCAAAGACACATTTCTTTGGGTTGAGCTTGACCTTGTATTTTTCCAGTCGGTCAAAAATTCCACTTAAGGTCACTATGTGGTCTTTCCTCTTCTTTGATCTAGTCAATATGTCATCTGCATAATATTTGACTATTTTGTGGAACATGTCATGGAAGATCAGTGTCATGGCTCTTTGGTATGTAGCCCCTACATTTTTGAACCGAAATGGCATCACATTGCAGTAGTAGGTGCCTCAAGGGAATGTAAAGGTCATCTTATGTTGGTCTTCTTTTGTGATCATTATCTGATTATACCCCAAGAAGCCATCCATTAGGGATAGCATCTCATGTCCGGCTGTCATGTCCACTATCATATCAATGTTGGGTAGTGGAAAATCATCCTTAGGACATGCTTTGTTTAGGTCTCTAAAGTTTGTGCAGATGTGGATGCCCCCATTTTGTTTTGATACTGGTACGAGGTTGGATAACCATTCTGGATAGTCAATTGGGTAGATGAAGCCAATGCCTAAGAGTTTCTATAATTCTATTTTTACAAGCAAGGCTAACTGTGGGTGCATCTTTCTTAACTTTTGTCTAACCGGCTTCACTCCAGGGTGAACAACCAAATGATGAAACACTACTTTAGGATCCAAACCTAGCATGTCAATGTAGATCCATGCAAATTTTACCTTTCTTTCTCTTAAGAGTGGAACCAACAATTCCTATTCTTCTGTTAGGAGAGACTCAACATAGAAAGTGATTTTTGGTTCCATCTTTGTTCCCAAGTTAATAGGATTACACTGCTCTACCAAGACTGTTGATTTCTCTTGATGTAGAGGAATAGGGGGGGGATTGAATCCTTCATCCTCTAGTGCCTCAAAGAGGTTTTCACCATTGGATGCATCCTCTATTTTTATTGTTCTTTGGTTAGAGAGTGCCATAGTGTGGTTTTCACTCAATAACTTTGAGCTTCTTCTTGATATTTTTCTTTTGCAACTAAAGGACTCAATTTTCTCCCTGTAATATGCCTGGGTGTCCAAAGTGATGTCAAAACCCGCTTTGTGATCCCCACATGGAATTGTATCCCTTAGTCCCATGAATTCAGAGAGAGCCTCATCATTTTCGAATGAGTCTAGAATTGGTAGTTCTCATTGGTCATGATCGATGAGTTGAGGGTATACTAAGGTGATTTGGTGGTTTTTTTGGTTTGACTTAGCTGGTGATGAACTAATCATTAGTAGGGTAGAATCCTCAAAGAACCTAGGAAATCCTGCTATGGTGTCATCATCATCACTACTGGTGCAAACATCAGTGACGTCAAAGGTGAAGTTTTCCAGTGGGATAGATAAGCAAATAGGCGATTTAAGGGTAGTTGCTCATACTCGAGGAGAGTTCCTGACCACCCTACTAGGAGTACCTCTACCACATATGGTTATACTCGGAGGAGTACATCTGAGGCCAAGGTTTTGCATTCTTCTTTCCACAATGATGGGCTCAAGGCGTCCATCACTATTCCTTCCAAGGCTTTTGTTTCTATTGTAGCCCATGCTGAGCATTATTTGTAGCCCTCTGTTTGCCTCATCCATGGGTAATGAGGGTGCAGGTTGTACATCGTAGTATATTATGCTTAAAATATCCTCCTCACCAACACTTTCCCGACTTAGGTCTCCCTAATGGTGGAATAGAGAGGGGTTGGTCCTAAGGGTGTAGACGGGTGTTTCGGTTGGTCGAGGTTGGCCATATGACCTAGTAGATTGTGGTAACTCTCCCACAACAAATGCACTCTTCGTAATCTATAGTCATTGCATCCATTGTCTTGGATCATATTTTTGATGTCATATATAATAGGGATGGCGGGTGTTTCTGTCACAGAAGTGGAGGCAAGGTTAGCTAGGTCGATGTATGAAGTGGATGGGCCTTCATCATTGTTTGGTACTTGGGGGATTTTATAAAACTTGGCTTCCAAGTTTTTGCAGTAAGAAAATGGTTCAGGATCCCCCTCTATAATGACCTCCTCATTTTGGTGCAAGAATTTGATACATTGTTGATATGTCGAGGCCACTACTTTCATTATGTTGATCCATGGATGTCCAAGGAGGATGTTATATGGTAAGTTGAGGTCAAGGACCTGACAAGGAGTATCTATGGTTGTTTGTCCCACTTGGATGGGGATTTTAATAGTACCCTGAGACACTCTTTCTTGATCATCATATGCCCTTATTGTGATGCTCTTGTTTTTGTCAATGGAATCCTTGGCGAATCCCAAGTTCTTTATAATTTTGATAGGGAAAATATTAAGGCCTGCACCTCCATCCACCAAGACCCTTTTAACTTTCTTTTTATAGAGCAACACTTTTAGGTGAAGTGTGCGCTTATGAGATGGTTGCGGGGGGAGGTCTTGTTCAGCGAATGTAAGGAGATTCGGGGTAATGATATTACCAACCATAGCCTGAAATTGATCTGTGTCAAGGGTGGTAGAGACGGTGGATGTTGCTAATGCTTCATCAAGAATTTTCCTATGGGTAGCATAAATTTTTAACAGCTCCATGATAGAGATCTGTGTGGGGGTTCTCTTTAGCTAGTTGATGACATTGTATTCATAAGGAACAAATTTTGTATTTAAAGTGGGGGTCTTAGATGGTGCCCCTTCAATGGTGACCTTGACGCCACGTGTGGTGACTCCATAGTCATTGTTGGTGCCCTTGACATTAATGATCATGACCATCTCATTGACACATACAACTTCTCTTCATATACTAGATTGGAACTAGTATATTTTTGCTTTCCTTTGTTGTTCCCTTGATTGTTTCCTTGACTATGGTTTGACATCGAATTTGTCTATATCTTCAGATCTTGGTTTCCAGCTAGTTGTTCAACATTGATAATCTTGTCCCTGATGAGATCTCAGATGATGTTCTTTAGTCTCATGCAATTAGCGGTTGTATGCCCTTTGATCTTGTGAACGTCACAAAGATTTTCATTATACCATGGCAATTTGGTCATGGGTTCCACATATTGCTCGGAGTTGGAGACTTTGATTAGATTCTCTTTGACCAATTTTTTCATTATGGACTTGATGGATTCCCCAAGGGCCATGAACTTCCACTTGGGAGGGTATTTGCCTCGGGGAGGTGGTCCTCCTTGATTACCCAAGTTATTGATTTGGTTGGTAGGAAGTGATTGTTGTTGTGCTACTACTGTATTAGTCTGTACATTATTGCAATTATGATTTTGTGGTTGATGATGAGTTTGGATATTTGGCTTGGGAGCATTTATGACCACTTTAGCATCGACCACACTATCGTTTGTGATATTTTTGTTCCTCGACCATGTTCAAGGTTTATCATTATAATTGTTAGATGGGAGGTTATCCTATGGTGGAGTGAATGTTGAGGCACCTCCTTGTGCGGTAAGGGCCCTTTCCATGTTGAGTGCCTTTGGGATCAGTTGATCATATGATGTGATGCATTGCATTTACAAGTAGAACGCCAAGTTTTCATGTAGATTGGATATGATTGTGCAAACTTATTTTTCTTTTGGCATGGTCCAATTGCTCTGATTGACCTTGGATTGCCATCTTTGCAAGAAGGATTTGAATATCTCTCCTTTTCTTTCTTTGAGCATTGATAGTTCTTCCAAACTAACAGATGCACCCATGTTGAAAGCATAATTTTTAAGGAATGCTTCCACAATTTCCTCGAATGTTTTAATGCCCGTGGGTAGTCAAGAAAACCATTCCATGGATGGACCAGTTAAACTTTGGGGGAAGAGTCACATTAGATACATGTCATCGTATGCAACCTCCATGCAATGCACCTAAAATTCCCTGACGTGGTTTTCAGGGTTACCCATTCCATTATACTTGTAAAATTTGGGGATCTCAAATCCCTTCAGGAATGGTACAGTGGTGAGACTCATGTCGAAAGGATAAGGGCACAAGTTGTCTAGTGTTCTTGTTATTTTTCTTACTTGTAGGTCAAACACTTGTTGCAAGAGCAGTTTGATTTATGTTGTGACATCATTGCTTCGATTGGGAGGTGGAATGAACATGTTTTGAGGTGTTTGAGGTGTTTGATTGGTGGGAGGTGTACCAGTGGGAGTTTGCTACAAACTTTTTTGTGCATTCAAGGCCCGTTAGTATGCCTGCATTTGTGTCAACAACGCTTGTTGTTGATCTTGCTGCTATTGTTCCAACAACCTTGTTGTTAGTCCATCTATTGTTGCTCTCATAAAGCCTGTTGTTGGTCCAGATGTTGTTGTGCTAACAAATCTTGTTGTTGGTCTAGCTGTTGTTGCTTGAGTTGTTGTGCCCCAAAGTCTTGCAGGGCTTGTTGGTATGCTTTTCAATGGATTTCTTACATTTGCACTTGGTATTCTGCTTGTGTCTGTTGATGGGCTTGATCTTGGGCTTGTGCTTGTGCTCGAGCTTGTTGGGCTGCCTGGCTAGCTTGTGTAGCTTGTGTGACTTGTGCAGCTTGCGTAGCTTATGCAACTTGTTGGTTTTACTTTAGTACCCTTTGATAATTAGCTATTTCGGTGGCTTGGATCATGGTGATGAATGAATTCTCCCTGTTAGCTTTCGGTGGGATTGGTGGTGGATTGGGAATGATGTTGGGCAAGTTGGTGGTGTTGGTGGTCGGTATTTGGGTCGTTGGCAGTGTGGTCAAGATGCTTTGTCCTTGAAAAGGTACGCTTTGGGATATTTGAGGACCGATTGATGTGTTTACCATAGTGGCTTGAGTGGTTGCCATTTGTTATTGTGACGTTGCAGGCAAAAAGAGAATTTGGTGTGACGCTTGGATTGCCTAGATTTAAGAAACTAGATATGGGTAAGGGGGAAAAACATACCCCCATAGGTGATGTGGATGTGAGTGGTAATGGGGGAAAGGGTGGGAAGTTTCCTTGAAAGGATAATGGGTCAGTGAATCCTATCATTCCAAACAAAACACCTACTCCTTTTGGTAGAGGAGTTTGTATGTTTAGCAGATAGGTGGGTGTAGCATGGAACAGGGACAAATTGGTAGGATTATGGAAAGTGAGTGGGACGTATAGGTCTAATGGATTTACCAGAACATTATTTTTTGTTATGGTGTTGATACTCACCTCTTTGTTGTTTATAAGGTGATGTTGTTGTAACTCACGAAACATAGGACTTCCTTTGCTCACAATTGGTGAGGTTGGTGTGATAGTTGATGTGATTATGGGATTTTCTTGGATGATGTTGGGAATTGATATTGGGGGCATGCTCGTAAGAGGCCTTTCTATATTAGTGCCTTCATCAAGGTCGAAAGGGAACTGGGCCCCTCCTTCTGTTAACATGCATAAGTATAGAGAAGGGTTAAGTTTAAGCATGGCATTGACAATTCTACGATTCTCTAAATTTCAAATCATTTCATTTCTTTCCCTTTGTGTCATTCCCAAGTCTTCATGGATGATGTCCTCTTCATAGTCTTCCCCTTGAGGATCTTTTGATGGTAGAGAGGAGATACTTGGAGGATTGGTAAATTCTGCAAGGTTTGCTTTGGTGGTTACCAGACCTAAGTCATCAAAAGTTAATATGTCATTTATGTTTTCCATGTTCTTCTTGTATTGTGATATTTTTGGACCATAAAAAATAGGGATCATTTGATCTTAATCTTTCAATCCCAAAAGAGAAGAACTAAGGAAGTCAAAAGATGAAAGAGGGTGGTAGGGATGACGAAATAAATGGATGAAGTGAATGAGTGGAACTTTTAAAGAACTTTTGAAGGGTTATGCTAAAATTTCAGGACTTAGATTGACGACGATGATTTGACTAGGTGTGTTAAGTCAAACAAGATTGTAGTGAAGTTTTTAGACCCTAGGAAGTTGTGTTATCCTAGGGAAAAATTGCACAAGGAAAATGGATTGGCTAAGTGTGTTAAACAAACCAAGGTGATCATGAACTAGTAAAACCTTAGGAATTTGTGTTATCCTAGAGGAAGATTTGTTCAAGAGATTTTGAATATTTGGCTAGGTGTGTTAAGCCAAGATAGGGTGATGCTGATTTGGCCCTTTTACGTTTAACATGAGTGATTTTCATAAAGTTCTCAAGAAGCTTGTTGGTGGGATGAAATTTGGTTGATGGAGAGATGGATGAGGATGACAACTTTGATCCTAGAATTAAACCTAGACTCAACTCTCTTTACAAAACATCAGTGTTGAAGAACATGCTAGATTTCCTATGTGATGAAAGCAAACCTTTCAAAAAGCTCAGGATTTTGTTGATAGTAGAATGCATACAAAGTTGGATTATTTCTTGAAGCCTTTTTATAGAAGTTGTACACTAGTCTTTCTCTAACTTCAAGGAGCATTTCAAGTTGTTGTTTGTGGGCTTTTAGACTTATCCTTTTGAACCTTGGTTTCAGGATTTTGAACTTTCAGGAAATCATTTGAAGCAACACATATCAGGTTCAATCTGTCCTTTATCTTGACTTAGTAGATTTCTTTTTACCAAAAACACTTGCTTGAATATGTTTCAAATTGTATGTCTAATGTCCCAATATCTTTTTCATCCCACAAGGTCCATTATGTGAAAGTAAAGGAAATTAGGGAAAAAGTTTCCTAGGTTTAACCTTAGTGAAAACAAATGATGATAAAATTCAAGCACTTAGAAACCTCTAAGGATATGATCCCTAGGGAAAGCAAGAGTACTTAAATTCATCAAAGGTATTTGTTTCTTCCAAGGGATTTGAAATTTGGAGTTCCTTGTGAATGTTTGTTCTTTCAATTTTTTTGAGGACCAAGCAATGTATTTTCCACTTCCAAGCATATGTACAATCCTAGGATGATGAGACAATATTTTGTTGGGTTCCCACTTTGACAAATCTAGCTACGCATATTTTGTGCGAATGACTAGATGCTTGACCACACTGGCTCCCCTCCACAACACACACTTCTTAGGTCAGCCAAGCATCAGTACCCATGAATCTCCCATGACATACTTTTCATCTCTACAACAAAACCACATGTATAATGTGGGGTGGCTTCAAAGGACATTGTTAGAGTAATAGTTTATTTGCCTTTATAATTAAATCACTTCGATTTAATTATTAATGCTAACTATTATTCTATTCACTTAAGCTTGTCATTTGTAGGTGCATTATAATTAATATGTTTATTAATTATTAAATGCACAAACCTAGCTTTCTCTGGCTTTAGGGTTTCTCACCTTATATATGCCGCTTTTGTAATTATTGTAAATCATCTTTTTGGGAAATAATAATTCTGCTCTCACTCCGCTGAGATTTTCCAAACCCTTGCTTTTGTCTCTTTGGTCTCCATTCAGCATTAGGTATTTTGCATGCAGGTGTTCTTGGCGAGCTGTGGATTTGCATTTATCAAATCCTACATGGTATCAGAGCCACCCTGTCACTGCCTGGTTTGAAGGTGTTTGAGGCCACGATTCGAAGACGACACCACAACTTCTCTGGGGTTTTTCTGTCACTTTGAAGGAGGTGCTATTTTCTGGAGCCGTTTGAGCAAAAACGGACTCCACCATTGCGTTCAGAAGGTCCTGGGAGAGTCAAAATTCATATAAACTTTGACTATTTTGGCCACAGTGACCACAGGCAAAATTTTTTGGCCTACCAGGGCCGTATGGGCTCAAGAAATTTTAAAAAAATCAATTTTTCTCTAAATTTTGGGTGCTGCCAGCCCGTGCCGCCGCTGGCCTACGCGCCACCCTGCGGCCACCGAGCTGCCACCGGGGCCCGCCACCGCCGCCCAGCCGCTCGGCCGCCACTGCCACTCCGCTCGATCGCCACCTCTATCGGTGTCGCCGCCCACTGGCCACCGTGACATCCAGTGACGGCCATATGGCCGTCAAATTATTTCCCCTGTCTGGTTTTTTCCAGAGAGCTCATTTTTAGGGGGTACCTGTGGTTTTTTGGCCGTATCTTGGGCATACGGTGTCCGTTTTTGAAAAACAAAATATCATCGGAAAGGTGTTTCCGAGCTGGATGTAACTATGCTGGTCTTGTTTATTGATTCAGCCATTTGAGCACTATTTTTTGGCATCAAATTAGAGGCTTTTTTTCCTCTCTCTCTGCATCTAGCATTCAGGTTTTTTCCTCATTTTTTGTACTTTCAGTATTTTTTATTTGCTGTACGAGGGTTAGAATCATACATTGTGGGGGGGTACTTTTGCTTTCTGTCATTTCCTTTCAAAAAATGACCCTTCTACTTCTGTCTTTTTCTTCTCTCAATGTCGGACCCCTCTATGGCCCGGCTGACACCGCACAATTACCACACTTGGAAAGCACACATGACCAGGCTACTCATGTCACATGGCTTATGGTCATGCCTAGATGAACATCAACCTGTCCTACAACGTCCTTTTGAGATTCTTCAACATAGGAATAAAATGGATGAAGCCATGGGCTTGATTGCACTGAACATTTCCGACAGTCTCCTCTTTCACTTGGATGGTTTGACCACTCCTAGGGCCATTTGGGGCAAGTTTTCAGATTTTTTTGGCACTATCAATGAATTCCGGGCACTACAGCTTGATGCAGAGCTGACTACTTTGACACCTACCGGCTTTCCCACCATTGAGGACTTCTTGATGAAGTTCAAGTCTCTACGCTCAGTTTTGCAGGGATGTGGGAAAACCAAGACAGATGACGAGTGTATCTTCTTGATACTCTCAAAGTTGTGAGGACAGTATCAGATCTTCTCTTCCACTTTCTACTCCACCATGGATGCTTTGGGTGCTAGACACACCATGCCTTCTTTTGAGACATTCTATGATCAGTTGACATGGGAACAGGAAAAGATCCAACAGATGGATGCTTCTGGCTCTTCTAGCCAAGCATTGGTTGCTTAGTCTTCAGAAGGGAAACCAAAATAGAAAGGAAAACCAAAGAAAGATTCCGTAGGCAATGAGTCTTCCTCCAAACCTGCACAAAAAACTGATTCAAAACCTCCAGCTAACCCTTCCAAGGGTAAATCTTCTTTGAAGTCTACTGAGTCTACCTCCAAGACTAAGAAGAAAGCAGTTGAGACCTATAGCTTTTGTGGAAAGGAAGGACATCCCATTTCTCGATGTTGGAAACGTTTGGAGGCTTTAGAGGAAGCCATGCAAGAGCATCATATTTTAGCTCCTCAGTCCACATCCTCCCCTGCAGGGAAAGGTCATGCTCTTACTGCACGAGCTATGACTTCAAGGCCAACCTGGATTCTTGATTCCGGTGCCTCTCACCACATGACTCACACTCTGCAGTTGGTCACCTCACTTGTTCCTTGTGCTACTTCACAGATTGTTGTTGGGAACTCATCTCATCTTTCTATTTTGGGTTCTAGTTCTGTTGCATTGGCTGGGGGTTCTCTTCAAGATGTTCTCTTTGTCCCTGACATTTCGATGAACCTACTGTCTATCTATCAGATTTGTCACTCTGGCTCTGGTAAGACAATTGAGTTCTCACCAAATGATGTGGTTATTCGGGACTTACATGATTCTGATATGATTGTGGCTACTGGGAGTGTTGACACTGCATCCTGACTATACAGATTTGATGGATTTGAGTCTTCTGCTGGCACAGGTTCCTGTCTTATAGCACATGCAGATTCAGTGAGCAAACTTTGGCATGAGCGTTTGGGCCATGTCAATTATAGATATCTTCAGCAGATGAGCACACAGGCACTTGTTCTTGGGCTTCCACACATTACTTGCACTGATGGGGTTTGTCAGGGTTGTGTTCTTGGCAAACAACATAGGGATCCTTTTCCTCAGGGACTAGCTACTCGTGCTTTGGCACCATTGGAGTTGATTCATAGTGACCTCATGTCATTTCCTACTTCTTCTTTTTCCGGTGCCAGATATGTGCTTACTTTCATTGATGACTTCTCCAAGCGCACATGGGTGTACTTTTTAAAGTACAAGTCTAATGTCTTTGACTCATTTCGAGTCTTTAAGACATTTGTGGAGAAGCAATCTGGTCTTTCTATTCGCCAGATACACACAGATAATGGGGGGGAGTATGTGAACCAAGCTTTCAAGGATTTTTGCTCTGAACATGGTCTTCAGCATCAGTTTTCAGTGCCCTACACCCCTCAGCAGAATGGTGTGGTAGAGAGAAAGAACATAACACTTCGGGAGATGGCTAATTGTATGATACAGTCCAGGTCCATGGATTCATCTTTTTGGGCAGAGGCAGTCAATTGTGCCAACTATATTCAGAATCAGATGCCTCACAAGGCAGTTCAACATATGACTCCTGAGGAGGCTTGGTCTCATGTCAAGCTTGATATATCTTCATTCCAAGTTTTTGGTAGTGAAGCATGGGCATTTTTGCCTGACGCTCAGACGAGAGCAATGGAGCGGAAGAGCCGACACCTCATTTTTGTTGGCTACTGCGAGGATGTTAAGGCATACAGGTTGTTTGACCGTGATTCCAAAGAGGTCCTATTTCGATGGGATGTCCAGTTTGATGAGCGTCTTCCTGTAGTAGATACCCCGCTTCCAGAGTCCACTTCACTTACCACTACTCCCTCCTCTCTTCCAACTTTGTTTCAGGATGATGAGGATGATGATCTTAGTGATCCCCATTTACCTCCACCACAAGATCCTCCACAGATGCCTAGATGGGCTCGTGTTATAGTTGATGCTGCAAGATCTCAAGCTGGTGACCCTTCCACTTCCCGTCGCACCCAGTCTCATATTGCGGGTTCTAGTCTTCTGAGTCATGCTATTTTAGGTGATCCTCAGATGTTTGGGGCAGCGACAGGACATACTGAGTGGGACAGTGCTATGGAGGAGGAGTATTCTTCTTTGATGAAGAATCATACCTGGGATCTTTGTTCTCTTCCTAAGGGAACAAAGTTAGTGCGATGCAAGTGGTTGTATCGTACTAAGTTTGTTGCTGATGGTTCTATTGATAAGTACAAGGCATGTCTTGTTGCAAAGGGTTTTTCATAGGTTGAGGGTATTGATTACACTGAGATATTTTCCCTTGTCGCCAAGATGAACTCTATTCGCCTTGTCTTATCCCTCGCGGCTTCTTAGGGATGGCCCATTTTTTAGATGGATGTGAAGAATGCTTTCTTGCACGTTGATCTTATTGAGGAGATTTACACGGAGTAGCCTCAGGGATTTGTGCAGGATTCCTCCTTGGTTTGCAGACTTCGGCGTTCTTTGTATGGTCTCAAACAGGCCCCTCAGGCTTGGTATGAGAAGATGGACTCCTTTCTGCTTTCTACAGGATTCACACGCTATCATTCCGATCCTACAATCTACATTCAACATCTTGAGGATGAGGTTTTGATCCTTGTGCTAGATTTCAATGATCTTCTCATCACAGGTAGCTCATCTTCTATGATTCTGGATATTCAGCACGCATTGATGGAGCAGTTTGAGATGACAGACTTGGGTCTATTACACTTCTTTCTAGGTCTGTAGATTGTTCGGTCACCTACTGGGATCTTTTTTTACCAGCAGAAGTATGCTCTTGACATGCTTCAGCGCTTTGATATGCTTGCTTGCAAGCCTACTCCCACACCTTTTCAGTCGGGTGTTACTTTGTCTACCTCTTGCACTTCGCCTTCAGTGGATCCTACACTGTATCGACAGTTGGTTGGCAGTTTGTTGTACCTGACACACACTCATCCTGATCTCTCCTTTGTAGTTGGTCTAGTCTCTCGGTTCTCTCACGAGCCTCATGAGAGTCATTGGCAAGCTGCCAAGCGCATTTTGAGATACATTCAGGGCACACTTATGTATGGCATTCATTACACATCCGGGGCTCCTCACATTGTTGGCTACACTGACTCAGATTGGGCTGGTGATGTTGATGATTGGAAGTCTACTTCTGGCTTTGTCTTTTGCCTTGGCTCTGGTCCTATCACATGGTCGTGCAAGAAGCAGAATGCTCGCGCACTTTCATCTACAGAGGCTGAGTATAGAGCGGTAGTGCATGCTAGTCAAGAGATTTTATGGCTTCGATAGTTGATGACTGAGTTTGGGTTTCCTCCTGATCGTCCCACTGTTCTGTGGTGCGATAATCAGAGTGCTATTCACATTTCCCATAACCCGGTGGAGCATCAGTGCACTAAACACATTAAGCTTCATATGCATTTCATCCGTCAGTAGATTCAGGATGGTGTTCTCTCTTTGGATTACATCCCCACTGACGCGCAGGTTGCTGACATCTTCACCAAACCTTTTGCATCTCCGCGCTATCTTCAATTGTGTTCTATGCTTGGGGTGATGGAAGTTGTCCTTGGGGGGTCTTGTTGAGGCCTTCCTTCCTTCATGTTTTTTTCAGCATGTTGTTGTATCTCTTTTTGGGGTAGAGTTTTTCCCACTGGGTTTTCTCTATTTCCCCGTTTTATAGAGATTTCTTTGTAGTTGGGTACCTGATCAGGCCTTGTTGTCGGGACCCATTTTTCCTGCTTTCTTAGCTGTGCTAGGTTTGCTTCCTCCTGAGCTTCACTTAAGGGGGGGTGTTAGAGTAATAGTTCATTTTCCTTTATAATTAAATCACTTCATTTTAATTATTAATGCTAACTATTATTCTATTCACTTAAGCTTGTCATTTGTAGGTGCATTATAATTTATATGTTTATTAATTATTAAATTCACAAACCTAGCTTTCTCTGGCTTTAGGGTTTCTCACCTTATATATGCCGCTTTTGTAATTATTGTAAATCATCTTTTTGGGAAATAATAATTCTGCTCTCACTCCGCTGAGATTTTCCAAACCCTTGCTTCTGTCTCTTTGGTCTCCATTCAGCATTAGGTATTTTGCATGTAGGTGTTCTTGGCAAGCTGTGGATTTGCATTTATCAAATCCTACAGACATGACCTTTTGCACCAACAAAATAGATAATGATTTGGCTTTTTCTAAACAAAGGGTTTTAATTCAGGTTTTTTGTTTAATAGGGATTATCCAGTATGGCGAGAGACCATTGTTTCCCTTCTTGTTGAAATAATCCTCGTGATTCTTGAACTTTCCTCAAGTATCGACACTTATATACCGGTTTAAAGTCGCTTGGCTTTAGTGTGTTCCTGGTTGGGTCATTCCCTTGGGTGATTACTTTTTCCCAAAAGGCAGGCCTGCTAAGATAAATAATAGCAAGCTAGCATATCTAGTAGTTCAATCAACCTTTGTTGAAAAACAAAGGGAGAACACTCGCAATATACCGTGCTCACACTCACATGTTTGGTTCAATTTTAATTCTAGAAAATGAAATGTGGAGGCAATCTTCTATGCAACTTAGTGTCACCAAAAAAACTTTTGATTCTCAAGATCGCCGCTAAGTGAGAGAGAAGCGCATACGCATTTTTGACACTACTTTGCAAAAAATATTACAAGGCACAAAAAACACGTTCATTTTAAATACCTCAAAGCAATAATGTGTTCTTTTTAAGCACCAAAGGAAATGTGAGATTTCCTTGTTCAATTTTTTAAACCTTTAACAAAATATAGTATGTTGTTCCTAAGGTTGTTTTTAGCCTTTTGCAAACTTTGAAAGAGAAATTTTGTTTGTTATTTTTAAGCCCAAAAGGAAAATTAGTATTTCTAAAGCATGAAAGTAACAAATTTCATTTAAAAAATAGAATTTAAAATCCTTCAAGAAGTGTTGATTAACACTTTAGTGTTTAATTTTTTTTTGTGTTTGATGAACTTGATGTCATGATGAACCTCTTTCTTTTCCTTTTTCTTGCTCCAACTTGCAAAAGGATAGAAAACTAGAGAGCACAAAGACAGCAAAATAAAAAAATCAAAAAGCACATGTCAAATTTTAAACCTGACTATTTTTCGTGGCAGAGTTTGCAGAAGCGACGCAGTTTGTAGGAGCGATACATTTTGGAACAAAAGTGGCACTATATAGCACTATGTGTTTGACTATGAGCAGCACTCTACAAGGACAAAGACCGTAGGTGCGACACAATATGGTCAAGTGACGCAGCTCGTGAGGTGGCTAGGTTTAAAATTTTAAATTTTTTTGAGGCGGGAAATAGGGCAGTGCAATATGGAGCCACACTTATAAAAGTGGTGTGATATAGCGTCGCGGACCTATGGGCGACGCATTTATGAACTTAAAAAATTTAACAGGCGGGAAAGTAGAGTGGCACAGTTTTGAAATTTTATGTGGTTCGGTATAACACTGCGTCTGTTAAAGAGGTACAGTATGGCACTACACCTCTGGAAGCGGCGTAATATAGCGTCGCAGAACTGTGTGTGGAAAATTTTCCTGAGTACACAAAATTTTAGAAAAAAAATGTGGAATTTGTGAAAAAACGCGATGAAATCTTTGAGATTGCCCTCCTTCTAGTGCCAAAATGTGAACCCCTAAACCTGCAAATGCACAAGAACAACAAACAAGTCAAATTGTTAGATCAAAAGCATACAAGCATGAGAGATTCCCCATGAAATCCATCTATTTAAAACTCAAATTAGGAAAATGAAGAAGACAATATGAAAAAGCATATAAATCCTAATTAAGCCAATAAAATTAAGATCCCATGGGGGAATTGGTGCCAATTGAATGTTGAAATTAGCCCTTTCCCAACTCCTAAGTTTCAATGTGAATGATTTGTGAAATGGTCAAATCACCCAAGGAGATTTGAGCTTAACCTAGCTATAAATTATGAAAATGATGAATGGTTGAGTGGAAATGGGCAAAATTAGCTCTCAATGTGAAGAGAGTAAGTTTGCATGAAATTATGGATGAGAAAAATGAGGAGAGAAGCCTCCCATTTATAGATTTGAATTTGGAAGAATGAGCAGGCTTTGAGCAATGTGGGACTAACCTTCAATCCAATGGTTGAATGCCACTTGTCACCATGTGAATGGTTGATGGTTGTGCACATTTTGGCTGAAGTGCCAATAAATGCAATTAGTTTGAATTTGAATTTGTGAAATGACTTGTTGAAGAGGGTAGGGAAACGAAGTTAATGTCACTTGGCTCAATACAAAGGACATGTAAGAGGCCTTAAATGCCTTGTTGGAAAGTACAAGTCCACTTGGACTTTTTGAATTCAAATTGAGGGAATATTCCCTTTTGATGCCATGTGAGGAAAATAGAGAATTAAATAAATCAAAGTAATTGATTTATTGTGCAAGTTGCATTCTCTAGAAGATTTTAGTGAAAGGGATTAAATTAATCAAAGTTTTGAATAATTTAATAGGAGATTTGATGATTTGACAATTTTGACTCAAATAGATGAATTAATTTAAATCATAATTGAGAGGAAATCATTAATTAAATAAATGATTTGATTTATTTAACTAAGGAGGAATATGTTAGATTAAATCAAATAAGGTTTAATTGATTTAATTTAATAAGAGGAATTTAGATATTTTAATCAAATAAAATTATTTATTTAATTAAACATACATGTAAGAGTAATTAAATTAAATTGATTAATTTAATCACTCGAGGAAGAAGACTTAATTAAATGAATAATGATTCATTAAATTAAGCAATCGAAAATGATGAAATGTTGAGAGTATGATTCTGGAGGAAATGATGTTAGTAATCAGGATCAATTATGTCAAACCAAAAATGTATATTTTCCATGTCTACACCTTGCCCACATTCATAAATGGATAGAGATTGTCGAATCAACTAAGAGAATATATACACAAAATGAAGATGATAGTTTCACTTTTGAAGAGTGTTGGAAAACTATACTAAAGCTTGAGGCACAAGGTGATTGAGGATTAAACGAGACACCAAGTGCTCTTCTATGTCATGATTACAATACACATGTTGCTAAGGTTTTGCTACAGGCTGGTGATTCTAAATTTAGCTTTGATGATTGCCTTCCCGAGGATGAAGTGGAAACGGTTCCCTTACCAGAGTTTTGTGGTAATACAAAGTGTCATGATGTCATTTTCTTACAAGTGAGGGGACAAATTTCAAATGATGAATATTTGGAGTATACTCTAGATGTGCTAGCAATGGAACATGTTTGTTGTGTAAATGATGAGGAGTTTGAAGACAATGAGGTTTGTGTTCAATACTGTGATCTAAAGAACAATACTGAATGTAACCGACACATTGATGATCTTGATTGTTTATATGAAGCTGAGATGGACTTTTTTGCACCTTTTGAGATGATCTTTTCTCAAGCTTATAATAAAAGTGTCATTGATATTGCTGGTGAAATTGTTTTAGCACTTATAAATTAACACATAAAACAAGTGGTGTTGAACATGAGGCCAGTGCACACAACTGTTTATCTATTCCCCTTGTTGAATTTGGTTTGCTAGAGCCTGCCTTTGAGGTTTTTCATTCAAAATCAAATGATGGGATACAAGAGGAAGTACATTGTGAGAGGCTTGAGATGAATGTATTCACTCATTTCATAGAGAAAGATGTAACCTATGATTCCCATTTCTATAATATCAGGAAGTGTTCTAGGACATCTGAAGACAAATGTTGGCAATCAGGCTTATATCATAATCAACAGGGTGAGTATTCCCCAAAATGTGCATCTTCTATTTTATGCAACAATGGTTTGTACAATGTGCACACAGTTTTCTATGAGAGTTTTCAATTTGATATGCAAACTGATTTTGATGTCATATTTTTTATGCCAAGTTGTGTGATGTCAAGGATCAGATAGATTATGAATGTTTATTTTTCTCAATTCAAATCAATAAGCATTCAATAAAACATGACTTGGAGCAGGCCAAGGTAAGGTGTCATTATGGTTATAAGTTGCAGTTAGTGTTTGGATACAAAATGCTAACTGATTGAATGCACAAGAATATTAGAAAGCATTATGATGCTTTCAAGCATGTTGATTAATTAAATAAGATATGGATACTAAGAGGCAAAATTTGCAAATTTGGTCTACTCTAGGTTGTAGAGAATTTTGTTTTTCATAGGGGTAAATTCTTGTTTCCCTTGTTTCGGGGCCTGGGGCCACCAACTTGGATGTAAAAAAGCTTTCTAATGGTAGCATGGTGGAGCATTCGTCAGGGTACCTATTTGATTCAATGTTGGGTTTGCTCCCTAGAGATTTAGATTCTTGCTATGCCCACATGGGGGCATACATCCCCAGTCGGAGCCACTGATGGGAGATTTAAAAATTTGTCAAAATTTTGTTTCGTTTTGGGCATGTTTGTTTATCTTTGGTAAAAGGGGGGTTTAATGTTCACGGTTTATTGTTTTGTTACCCATGTTAAAATTAATTTTCACTAATTAAACCCTTACGTTATATTTTCATCTTGAATTGTTATTGGGGGTTACCGGTCTCTTATGTCATCCGACTGAGCCTTGTCTTTCGTACTGTTACCGGCCCCTTCACCTGACCTATCGGTCCTTTCTTTCCAAAGGGTGGATTTTCCCTATGTTTAAACTTGGGCCTAAAAATTTGTGCCTCTGCAGGTTTTCTTTACCCATTCTCCTAGTCGGCCCCACTGTCATAAATAAATTTTGCATATGCAGTTTGGTGGGTTGTCAAATCATGAGGTTTAGATCTTGATCGTTCCTCACAAACCTCCCAAGGTTTCCTGCTAACATAACTAAAGTGGTGTGAGGTATGTGATATGCCATCATCTATCTAGTACGATGGGGTGGGGCCTATCCTGATGCACCAACCATGACAAGTGGATATCGTTTCAATGGTTGATGTTTAATGATAGGGATTAATGATGACCACCCCTCACAGGACTAGCACAATTAGATTAATGTTCTCGAAAATTTCGTGAGGTGTGTGAGTTGGTGACACATTGTTTGGGTCTATTGTATAAGATGGCTAGATGGGGCCTACTGCTGGGTTGTGAGTTTCTAACTACGAGGGGTGTGATTGGCTACTAGATTACCCAAGTGGTTATGTAAATTTTTCAACGATCTTTGACTCAATTTGCATCATCCGACATGCCAGGTTTTTTCATATTGATAGTTTGAATTCAAAAAATTACAATCACCCTTGTGAGGATTATTTGCGCTCTACGGGTTATTCTCATTAATGGGATAGGTCTTTCAATGGATCTCATCCTAATTTCTTTGCATGTGAGAGGTATCCACTTGATAATGCAATGATGGGTTGTACGTCATTTTCCATGAGCTCAGAATTATTCTGTGGTGGCAACATCAGGCACTAATTGCTTGCTTGCTCGTATTGCAATTTGAGCAATTAATGTTCCCTACACGGGCTTGCTTGATAAATGCCCACTAATTTGTTGATAAGTATCATTTCATTTTCAGTTTCTTTGTTTGCAGGTGATTGATTTTCTTGCTGAGTTCAAGATCGCAAATTCAATGGATAAGTCAGAAGTATGATGAAGTGTTAGGATGGGTGCAACGAATTTGTGATAGAAGGAAACAAACTATTCTTGGTACTTCTGGAATAGCTGCTCAAAGGGTGGATAAGAGGCTAGGGAGTTGAACATCACTTGTTGAGCTATCTTCAGAATCTAGTGGTGAGGGGTCTGAAACTGATTCCGATTACCACAGTTACCTGGTGGCCCTAACCGAGCTCATAGGAGTGGATGAGGAGGTCCTCGCAATTTATCCAATTGTTGTGGTGGCACCATGTGATGTTGTTGGGTCTAGTACTAGCACTAGCAAGGGTAAGTAAATGGTATCGCTTCTTATTGAAGTGAGAGCCATTAGGGGTCGCCTATATCTAGGTTGCTTTGCTACTCAAGGTGTGGGAAAATGATTGGTGTTGTTGGGGATGTTCTTTTTTCCTTTTTGTGTTGTTTCAGCAGTTCGGGTCTGATGCGGAGGTGTGCATGGGTGGCACGGTGTTTTTTGTCCTTTTCGGTTGGTTACTAGGGTGCAACCATTTTTTATTCCTCTATACGTATTGTAGTTATTTCTGATGATGATGAGTTTTTGAAATGAATCTGAATTTTATTTGGTTAGGACAAAATTCATTTTGAAATGAACAATGGAGCCCGATGCTTGTTGCTCTCCTATTCTATAAAGGAGATTTCATGGCTCATTGTTGGGGTCAGATTTTTTTGTGTCCTGATACCTAGGCTGTGTATAGTTAAAATTATATTGTGGTATCTGGAAGGTTCTAGCTAGGAAATCATTCTAGGTTAGGTGTTGTATAAGATAAGCATGCTATGCTTTTGTAATGACTGATATCAATAAATATAAAAACAATTAAGGAAATTTCTCTCTTGTATACATATCATGGATTGTGAATGGATTTATCAATGGTTTTTTTATTCAACTTCAATGATATATTTGGATGTGTAATTTTTTTTCCTTCTTTAACTTAAGGAGTTAATCAAATGATTGAAAATGAGTTACAGGTCTATGATAATGTGCTTAGGATTTACTAAGGAGTACTCTTTTAAAATACTTGAAAATGTCATAATGTAAAGCATTATAGTGATAAGTTAAATAATATCAGGCTTATGTTGTATGTGACTCCCACCTGATTGGATGAGGTACTACGTAGTTCATTCAAGATCCTTTTTAAGAGGTACAAGATGATAGCTCTAATTGTAAAGGTTTAAGATCTAAACATTTAAAAATAAAATTCTCTATGTTTTGAGATACAAATCTTATACTAAATTTGATTTCCTAGCTTTAGATAGTTGTTATTATTCTATGGTTTGCAAAAACTTGGATAGATGTTGTCTAGTTGCATTGATAGGAATGTATCTATGTATGGAAGTGTTCTTGAGGAATGATGCATTTTTATGAACATGTATAGGAAAACCTTTCTTGGTTTCAAAGAGCCAAAAGTGTAGGAGATCTCAGTCTTTGACTCAATCTCATAAGTTGGCCACTAACTTTGTGAATTCTTGAATATAGAGTTTGGCAATCCCTTAGAGAATTACAAAGCAGTAGTGGGAAAATTAAAACACCAAAATGTTGTGTAGTGCAAGTTTCATTAAATGTGAAAATATTTTAATAGGAATACCCTCCTAAGTTTTGTGGAGCTCAAATTGCAGAAGGTTGATCATAGTCTTGTTCATTGGACTTTCTTGTCTTCAATTTGTTGATAGTGCAAGACCTTTGTCTTAACCTCTTGATCCCTTTGTTTAGGCATTGTGTTTTTCCTTAGAATTGGGGTTTGCAAGAAGAAACACCAACAAATTGGAAACTCTACTACCTAGGAGAACTTTGAATCTCTACTTGCATACTATTACATGACAGAGTCAAGAGTTTGGTAAATTTTGACATCTGGTTTAGATATAGAGAAGATTTTATACCTAGAAGTGAGTTTGTTGCAACAAAATTTCAAAGAATTTGTGTGACTCTGCTGTGGAAGAAGACCCAAAAGGAAATTCATTTTTTAAGGAGCTTCATGTTGCTTGAAGTTCAGTCCTCTATGAAGAGAGGCGATGGCTCTGTCCAAAGAACTAGATGAAGATTTGAATAAAATCTCAGACCTACAAAAACGTTCAATAAAGAAGAAAGATTAGTTGTTGCTCCAAGTTTCGAGGTATTCTCATAAATTTAAACAAACTATTGTTATGTTTGAAAGCAATTTATGAGAAGTATTCAAGTATTGAAAAAATATTGATTCCCTATTAAGTGAATTAAGCACTAAGAAAGGGAATGGTAGTGGTAACTTTTTTTTCATACTTCTGAGCTATAATTTGAAGCTTCTATGTTTTAATGAAAAAGTATGCTTATTTTTAAAAATATTCCCATTAGAGAGATCTTAGATACATAGATGTATTTGAGTTATGCATTTTAATATTTTAAGGTCATGATAAAGCAAGAAATAGGGTAGTGATCAACTATAGATTTGATATTTGAAGTTTGTAAAGGGGTGTAAGAAAATGTATCATTCACTTGTACATCTGTGTGGGGTGCATGATGTAAACACGAAGAGTGTGCATCCCCTGTCATGTCATCAAAGAATTTTCTCTGTGGAAAGATATAGACCATTGAATTTTAATGGCATTTAAGGTTTCCCAAACCCTTTTCCCAATAAAGTTAAGGAATGTTTTCCAAAGTTCAAAGTTCAAAGATCAGAATCAACATCTCAACATCTACAAGAATTTTTTGATTTTATGAAAGATTATGAGATAAGTCATGAAGATGTTGTCATAAATTTCTTTGTTCAATCTATGAAGAAAGATGCTAGAGATTGGTTTTCATATTTTCCGGCATGTTCTATCTCTTCATAGAATGAGTTCATGGAAGCATTCATAGAGCAGTTTGGAGAGATAATTAATCCAAATTTCATGAGACAAAAAATTAATAACATCCAGAAAGAAGAAGATGAGTTAGTCCAAGATTTCAATCTCAAATTTTCAAAAACATTAAGTGACATTCCTGAAACCATGAGACCAAATGATGGAGTATGTCTGATTGTATATTTTGATGCATTTGATGAAGAAATGAGTTATTTTCTAAAAGATAAAGATCCTACAACATTACATCAGGCATATCAAATTGTCATGGATATTGAGAACAATATGAAATATTCAATGATGAAAGGATACATGGTTGCTAGTGTTAGTTATCCTAGCACACCTCATGAAATAAAAATTTATGGATTAGATAATATAAATTCTTGTGAATATCATGATGTTTTTTTTTTCCATCACTACAACACACAAATCATGTAGTGAGCTACAAGTTGAAAATCAACAAAATTTGAGTAGTGTTGATCAGATTTCTTTTATTCAAGAATTGTCTAACATGAAGAGTCACAAGGGAGAATCACACTATGATTTGTTCTCAAGATTTTTGGATGCCTTGTTGGAAGTCCCCAAATATTTCAGACTTGAAGATTCAACATGCATTGATTTATTTTGTGAAATCATTTAGCCAGGTCTGAGTACTTTGCCAAAAGAATTGAAACCTCATAGTTTTTACCAGGTACATGATTGGATGAAAAATGTTGAAGGAGACCAAATTAATTATGCACAAAATATGATGTCTCAAAATGAAGATAATAGTTGTCCCATTGAGGAAAATCAGAACATGATACACAAAAGTGAAAATGGTATATTAGAAAATGAAGATCCATCATGTTATCTAGACGAAGATAGTGATTGTAGTCAACCCACAAGAAGCATAAATGGATGTTTGTATACTAGTGATGAAGATAAAGATACACTTGCAAGTTTTACTGATTTCTCATCATAAATCAGTGACATGATCTTGAAAATGAAATTTTAAGCATTCATTCTAAAAATTTTGACCATAGTTTATGTCGTGATGAATTGGTTGGTGAAGAGGATCATGATGAGAGTGAATGTTTTTATTTCTCTCTTGAAGAATATGAATGCTTCCCTGAGGGTGGCTTAGAAGTAATTTCTACACATGAATGATTCAATGATACACATGCTCATGAAGTCACTTGTTCGCAAGTGAATGAAAAACTCCCATTTGATGAATACATGGAATGTAGTTCGAGTATGGTATCAATGGATCACACTAACTCTATGAGTAATGATGAATTTGAAGACAAGAAGGTTTGTTTTAACTATTTTGATCTTGAAAAAAAAGCCATAGATGATAAAAGATGTTGATGAATGTATTTATGTCCCTACTGCTCATAATTGTGAATACGATGTAGAGATAGAAAAAATTGTGATGTATGAAAAGGATGAGGATATGCACATTGATGAAAAAAGGGGCTCATGGTTGAATAATTAATTTGTACATTGTGACAAGCATAAGGACCTTGAATCAACATTATTACCCATTGATAACATTGAAATGTCTATTGATTTATATGACAATAAAATTTTAGATTGTTTTACATTGAAAAACTTTTTGATCAATGTGTAGAGAAGCCAAATGATGCAAATCATAGTGGGTGTGATGTTAGTCAATATGAAATTGAATATGGGTGCTTCTTTGCAGATCTTTCTTGTCTTCATAGTATGAATATGGACATGTTTTCATCCCAAGAGGAAATAATTTATGTAAAGGAAAACAGATATTCTTGTTCAATTGTTAATGGAAAACAATCATATTGTAATGAATCTTTCAAATTTGGGTCAGCACACTTATCAACTGATCATGCACATGAAATTAACAATGCACATGAGTTTCATTTTGTTGACCTTGCTAGTTTTGAATTGTTTGAGCCTTATTTTGAAGCATTTTATATTGAACTGAGTGATAATTTAAAAAATGAATTAGAATATATTATTGAACCTAACATGAGTGCATTTACTTAGTTTTGGGATGTTGATGATGCATATGATCTCCATTTACATGACACCAAGGAGTTTTCTGATGTAGCTAGATCAAAATGCCTAGATATGTGCTCATGTCATGATTCCCAATTCAAGGAGGCTCTTGAATGTGTTTTTTTCTTCTTGATGCACCTAGGAGTTGTTTGCATAGTGAAAAGCAAGGTGTTTATGAGAGTTTTCAGTTTGATGTGCAAACTAAATATGATGTCAAATGTGATGATGTCAATGGTCAAATGGACTATGAATGTTTTGATTTCTCAATTCAGTTGGATGAGCATTTAGCGAAACATGATAATGCACTGGCCAAGGTAAAATGTCATAATGATTATGTATTTCAATTAGTGTCTAATTGTAGATTATGGATTGACAAAATTAGTGGTGACATTGGAAAGAATAGTGATATGGTAAGGCATGTCAATGGTAGGGTTGGTTTGTGGGTAGTTCATGGAAGTGTTTTCAAAATTGGCCTATTACAAATAGCAAAGAACATAGTGTTTGACAAATGTAAATATTGGTACTTCATTTTTTGGGGCCTGGGGCCACCAAATGAAGTTTGAAAAAGGAGTTCCAATGCAACATAATGGAGTGGTTTAAGAGCACCCAATGCATTTGGCACTTGGTCTACTCCACAGAGATCCAGAATCTAACCATTCCAACAAGAGGAATGCATCCCCAAACATAAGACACTGATGGCACCTTCAAAGTTTCAAAATTTGAAGTGCTTATATCTCTTCAATACATTGATAGAGCCTAGGCTTGCATCTTGTTAAATATGCCCCAGAGGCCCTCTTTGTTGATTAATATTTTGCAACTCAAAGCTCATATTGAAAATTACCTTAGTGAGCCTATTCATTTGGCATATGGTAACATGTATTCTTAGTTTCAAGCTTCCAGAATGAGTTCTAATGGGTTATCTAGTTGTTTTCTAACTGCGACTGAGCCAAAATTGGTGTTTTGGAAAGTTTCAAACTGTTCAATTCTAAGGGAAACCCATTTCTCATTTTGGTTCAAAACATCTCCATCTCTATTTTCATCAAAATAAGATATCATATGATGTGTTATTTTAATGGATTTCATTTGTGACAAAGGCATCTAATAAGCTAGTTTACAAAGGAGGTCCTAGAAATCTCTTGATGATGCAAGTTTTGAGAGAATGGGTTTTCTCTAAATAATTGATAATTTTCCTACGCAAAAAATCATTGGTTCCAAGTGGTCTCATTTTTGAGTAGCAATTTTTCACCATTTTGCAAGTAAGAAAATTATTTTTTCCTCTTTGCAACTTCAAAATTTTGCAAGATTTAAAGCATTTTTGGTGTTTTACATGTTAGGGGGGGTCTTGGAAAGCATTTTTACATGTTTCAAGATGAAATACAAGTCAAAATTTTACACCCAAAGCCTTTCCCCGCTAGCCTTCGAAAATTTTGGATAGGTTTTGTGAAGGGTGTGAGCTAATGGGGAAGCCACTTTTTGGCTCTTTTAAGGCTGACCAAAGCTTTTTTATGGATTAAATAAGTTTTCTATCCCTATTTCAACACATAGGGGAGGTTTTGGAGCCTTCAAATTGAAGAAATTGGCTAATATAATGGTCTAAAATACTTAGAAATTTTTTTTACATGCCCAACTGCAACAAAAAATGACTTACATGATTGCAAATCCATTTGCAACCATTTCTCACATCTTGTAAATGTTTATAATGTTGTTTGAATATTTTTTTAAATTCCATTTAATAAAAAAACACTGAGCAATCATTTCTAATGATTGGCACATGGTTCTTTTGCAATGACAGTCATTTAAATGTTCTCTCTATATTGCAAAGTGAACAAGGGAGATCTCAAATTTCTTTCAAGTAAAAATGGTGATGTAAAATTTGGAAGCTCAATTAAGAAAAAAATGGTTGTAGGTGGAATGAATGTGCAAGTGGTTGCAGGGTAAGTATTTGACAGAATGCCGAACCATTTGTAGATGAAATGGTTGCATATTTGCCATTTAAATTAAATGTCAAGTCAATTACAGGTAAACAAAGATTAAATTGAAGGATTTGTGGATTAATTTGCATAGTTGAAATTCAAAATGAAAGCTTACTTTAACTGCCAGTAAGTGGGTTTTTACCCAAGAGTGGTAGTTTTCACTTACAAGTGAAAATGGAGCCAGTAAATGACTTTCTACAAGCAGGGTAGAAAGATACATGAGATTTGCAAGTGAAGATAAAGAAGAGAGAAATTGGAGGGTAAAGAGGCATTTTCTAAATGCCATTCTGTTACAGAATCAAGGGAGCTAAAGATGCCATGTGTCAATGGTGGATTATTTTTAGGACTTCTATCTTCTCTTGTCTTTTCTCTTAAAATGTAATTTTAGGTTTCATTTGGAGGGGTTCCACTTTTCTCCAAGTTGAATATATTATAATTCCTATATAGATTTATCTCTAGGTTAAGAGTTCTTTAAAGTTTTGAGTTCCAATGGTGTAATATAATTCTATTAATGGCAAGCAAATAAATTTGCAAATCATGAAAATGTCATAGTGTAATGTCTCTTGAATGTATGCATTATATTATTTATCAAAGTAATCAAGGATTATAATGGTTTTTGTTGCATATTTGCTACAATAAATGTTTGGATTTATGGCTTTTGTTCAAAGAATAGATTAAGTGTGCTTTCAGTGAAATATTTAATATACTGTGTTGCATTCAGGATCTATAAGAATTTTGGAGATATGTCCTTAAGAGACCTCATTATTGTAATGCAGTAATGGATTAATGGTCATTAGTTTTGTGTTCAGGCTATTACTAAATGGGTATTTCATTTTGACTCCATTATGGACAAGGCACTAATCTAGTGTTTTCTTTTGTGGAAACCCTAGAGGGAATCACCATTTAAATCCACTATTATGAAGGAGAAGTTTAGTTGTGTGTATTGAAAAAATAAATGTCATGATGAACACCACTATTATATGAAAATGATTGATGATCTTTCACATCTTCTTCAGAAGAACAATATTTCAATACCCTCATTTGTGACTCCTTCTACAACCTCTCCATTTGCGTCACCTTTACCTTCATCCAAATCTATATAGTCAAGGAATGATTTGCAAATGGAATGAAAGGTAAAGAAGATAAACTTGGTCAAGAACATGTATTGGTAACTTCTACAACTCATTTTGGTCGTGATAGATGGTTTTTGGGTTTAGGTTCGCATCTCACCGCATTGGTTTTACTCCCTATCCTTTTTTGGGTCTTCATCCTACTGAAACTTCTAAGATTTCATTGGGAGATAGCAAGTTTTTGGATGGTGCAGGGATAGGCAATGTTGAGATAGGTGATTGTTGTTTCAAATAATGTACTATGTATTCCTTATTTGCACACAAATCTACTTTCCATCTATCATATTACTCATGGTGAGGTACCTAAGACTATAGAGTTCAATGTGGATCATGTTTTTGTTACAGAGGTTGATATTGGAAAAGTTGTTATTGTTGGTGAAGTTTATCATGAGTCTTGTATCTATACCTTTTCTTATTTTTTTGATGATGATGATTATGAGCCTCACACCCCCTTTTCTAGTGTTGATAGAAATTCATCGGAAGAGATTGGTCATTTGAACTTTCAAGTTCTTCATACCTTTGTTGATTCATATATTATTGCTTCAGAGGTTGGTTCTTCAACACAATAGGATTTTTTCATCCTTCAAATATTTCTTTGTGGGATAGTCACTTGACAAGTCTTGAAGATTTTTCTTTTCAATCTCAAATTTTTGATTTGGATGATGCATTTGAGGGTATATCTCTTCTTTTTGATGATAATATCTACATTGCTATCACATCATATGTCTTTGGATATTTTTTCTTCATAGTTTCCACATGGTCCTATTGATCCACGTTCTTTAGTTTAGGTTACACATGATCACGATGGGTATGTGCAGGATCATCATGGAAAAAACAGGCCCTTAAGTGGCAATGAAAATTTAGAAAATCAAAGTTAGACATCTTGACATAAAAATTTGAATAAGTTATCTAATGTAGTTTCTAAAATACTAACTTTATTTAAAAAAACAAAAATATATTTGGTGAAAATTTGAAATTTCAATGGAGTAGTATTTAAATTTCAAGGAAAAAGTAAGAAGTGGGTGTCTGTCTCACCACCCTAACCATAATAAAATGATAATATTTTTTTATAAAATTTTAGATATAATTAGAGGACTCATGTCCTGATGTGATGAATATTTTTCTATAATTTTTTTCCAAGTAAATAATTAATTATGAATTTTTTATTACAACTTTTAAAAAATATAAAAACTCATATGTCTAACCACCTTAACTTGGTCAAAAATTCATGAAATTCAATTTTATTTTTTTTAGTCCTATATTATGCAAAACATAGAATTTGACGCATATTTTGGATTCAAAAAATGTGATACCATTTGAAAGCTATAGATATTTTTCAAGCAACCTATCAATGAGGACTTTAGTCATAATTCAAATAGAAAATGAATAATAATTATCTATTAAATTCAAAGTAAAGCATAATTTATATTGGTGGAAAGGTGAGAATCTCCTTTAAAAACCCTTTTTGTTTCATCAATTTTGGATAAAAAAAAAGTCATCAGCCACATGGGCCATCATATCACTTACAGATCACCATTTTTTGGCCCATCATGAACTTGCATATACCCTAACTTGACATTTGGAGTCACCGAGATAGTTTTTAAAGGAATATTTCATGTTGATTCTTCCTCTACCTTCTCTCATTTTAGAGTTTTATTTTCTCTTCTATCAATGGTTGTTTCTATCAAAAGGGAGGCATGGTGTTTGCCAACATGGGATATTCTTCAAAATTCCAAGATCAGCATAGGTGTTTCTTGATCATGGGGGGACCTTCAACATTTATACTATTTCTATGGGGGGTCTAACATAGTCTCTCTCCTTTTCTATTTTTCTAAGATCAGTAATGGGATTTGTCCTTGGGGGTCTTCTAAAGTCCTTCTCCTTTCACTTTTTCATCCTTTTTTTTTTTCTTTTAGAGAGGAGTTTTCTCCCATAGGATTTCTCATTTTCTCTAGTTGTGAGAGTGTATTTCATAGTAGTTGTGCATGGGTACCTAACATGGCCTTGTAGCCTAGACTCATCTTGAATTTAATTTTTCATAATGATCTTCCTAATTTTTCACTTAATGGGGGTGTTAGTATTAAGTTTTGAACTTAGGGATAATTACTTAGGCAGATTTCCCGTCTCGGGTAGTTTCTCACTCCTCTTAGTTCTCATGCCTGTAAAAGGCATGCACACTATGTATTTTATCATCTCAATTTGTTAATATCATCTTGGATTTTTGGTAGAATATTCTTTATGCTTTTCTTGTGTACGTGTGAGGGTAGATTGTTTTCGTAGGTTGAGGATCCAAAGAAGTTGCTACCATCTCCTACAAAATTTAGCTCCAAAAACATGCATGAACACACATAAATCTTGACATCATGATGGGATCTTGTATGTTGCAACAATTGACTTATAAATCTACTCTCCAATTCTATTGAAAATAATCTTTTCTCTTAGAATTGATCTCTTGAAGTCTTAGATTTCTTTTTAGATCTCAAATTGATAAAAATACCTTTATTTATAGGTAATTTTCTAATTTCTTTATAATCAAACATCAAAGGTTGATAATTGAAATTTGAATTTAGATAATAAAAATACCACCAAAAAAATATTAAAAAATAGGATCCTAAACTTAAGGAGGACCCATTCATGCATGGGAAAATGGATCTAGGCCCTAAACCCAAGACAAAAATTTTCAAAGATGTGTAATTTGATGTTCACAATTGTTTAATGTAGGTTCCCCTTTGAGAAAAAAAAATTAATTAATCTTTGAAATGTATAATTTGGTTAATTATAGGATTCACTAAGTCCAATTAATTAAGGGGATGCAAACATAGTATGAAAATGTAAATGGGTACATTTTTTGATATTACAATCATAAGTTTTGAAATAATGTATAGTTATAATGCTAAAAGTGTGTAGAAACTAGAAAATCAAGAGATCAAAGCACAAGCATAATTAACATAATAAACGTATGTAGTCAACCAATCTATTATGCAAATATTGGTATAGACAAGTAGGAGGAGATAGGAAACCAACAACCACAAAATCAGGATAGGACTACTCACAAGTACAGTGGTGGTGAGTTGCCTACCAAAAGTAAAGGATCAAGTGTCGAATGTGAGTCGACAGCTCTCAAGGCACCGATCATCATTGACACCTCGATAAGAAAGGATTAATTGGATGCCTAACTAGGCTTAAGTAAGAAATTTTATGCATAAAGTGTAATATATACACTAAAGCACCCCACTTAAGCATAGCTTAGGTGGTTATGAACAAAGTTTGTCCTAGTAACTAGCTTCATGAGGTACCCTTGTATAATGCAAAATAAAATGGGCACCAGATACTAGCCTGATAAGGTACCCATGAACAAATTAATCACTCTAAAAACATAGTGTAGACATTCAAATTGTCCATATCATAATATTACCTAGTCGATATATGACGTTGTAAGACATTTTGTAATATTTTACCCTAGGTCATTACAATATCCCACTTATCTCATTTATTCCACTTAATCACCTTCCCAATTAATTAAATAAATAAATTTATTTAATTAATTCCCCCTTCACATGTCTCAAAATAATTCAAATTAAATATTTGAATTAATCCCTCACTCATTGTCACATTGCAACATGTGTCACATGACTACAACTCTTCACATGCATAAATAATTGAAATAATTTTATTATTTAAATTATGAGATTCTTGCTCACATCCTATTTTTAGCTCCATTCATTGTGCGTCATAGGCATCTTTTCCTCCAAAATAAATAATAGAATCCCACTATTCCCTCACATCCTAATTTTAGCCTTGTGTCATAACCCACTTAACGTGCATCATAGGCACTAAAATAAACTTTTAATCCTAGCCATACAAATCAAAAATTTGAATTTTTATCTTGGCCATGGAATCAAATCAACCTTCTCCTATAAATTGAGACTTTCACTGGACATTGAGGGGGAATCTTCTTCTAGCATCCTTACTCTACCAAAATTTCTCTCAATCTTCTCATCTATCTATCTATTTTTCTTCTATCATATCCATCTTATCATTATGCTGCGAAAATGAGCAATCGACATATCAAATCATTCAATCCTTTAGAAATTGCATTCTCATACAAGTGGAGAAGAGCAATGGAGATAAATCAAATCTAGCTTGGAGACTAGTTTGCTTTCCTTTCTTGTTTTGATTTTCATGCTAGTTTGTGCTCTATGGTGCTTATTAGGGTTTTTTCATTATAATTTTTTTATACATTTTTCTATAATAGTTTTACCCTAACTTACATTGGTTAACCCGACGTGAATCCTTTGATCTAGCTTTCTTTTTTGTAGGTTTCATTAACGTTTTGTTGCAGATCTACCAATTTTTGGACAAAACCCCATGTTTTACAAATTTTGTCATATCTTCTAAATGGCTACACATTTTTCTACAATATTTTCATAGACACTTATACATAATCTCGAATGGCTACACTAGAAACATTGAGGTTTTATTGCTATTTTTGTAGGAGTTATCACTATTTTATATTTTTTAATAAAATTAACTTTCGAGACACAAATCAAAGATTTTTACAAATATCTTTACATTTATGGAATTCTCTTGAAGTGTTCATAGGGGTCTATTTTTTATGGATTTAATTTAGAGGTCAAATACAATGCATACAAATTTGATCTTTGTTTTGTATAGGTTTTTCATAAATCCGCATTTCTGGGTACAAAACAAAGATTTTTTTTAACTTCTTTATATTTATAGAAAGCTCGCAAAAAATTAGGAGGGGTTTATTTATTTATTTATTTTTTTTCATATTACTAACATCTTGAAATAATTGAATCTAATTTGGGTATATTAAAAAAACGTATTTGAAATTGAAATTTCTTGATGAACTTTTTTTTTATGGCTGCATTATAATATCATTTTTTTATTTTGTAGGGGATCATAAGGACCTGTAGCGGTGAAAATATCAGTCATACACAATATATTGGAAAGCAAAAACTTCTGAGTGCACTCATTCTATTATCTTTATCTCCCATTTAATCGATCAATCTTCTTTGCAAAACACTTGAATTTGGAGCTTTAAAATGAACATATTGTTTTCATTCACACTTTGAAATTGGACTCAGAAAGAACCATTGTTTTCCATCACACATTTTGTCTTTGGGTTAAAAATAACATGTTTTTGAATTTTTTTACACACATTTCAAATTTTTAAAGGAAAATTAACAATTGTGAGTGTGAATCAAATGTGTGGGTGATCAAAAACACCTCACTTGGTTCAATTTTGTCAAACCCTTCATAGGAGGCCTACTAGGGGATTTCATCACCCCTAGGGATTACCTCAATCAAGGTATGAATCTAAATACACACTTATTTTGGAGTTAAAATCTTGTTACTCTTGGCTAAGCCCCAAATAACTTTATACCTTTCGGATGTTAAGGTGAAGGGTGGGTTACCCCTTTCTCCCAACTTTGTGGCAAGATTTTTCTTTCAAATTATCCCTAGTCAACCTCGTGCATCCTAGCTTAAGACCTTATTGGCCATACCCACTTGAATAGTTCTAGGACTTGTTGATGTGTCTTCTTCAAGTGTGTGCTTAATCATCACATTCATAATTTAAAATTCAAACTTTCTTATGTGTCTTGTGTGTGTGATTCATGTGTCTACATGTGTAATCATTTATTTGAAAATTTCCATATCAAGCTATATACACCAACACATAAATATATCATTCTAATCATCATAATCATCATTTTTCTAATCACTTTCCAATCAATTTCATCCTAAACAATCCAAGTCATCCAATGTAATCATTCCACATAATCATCACCCTAATCCTAGGAAAGTGCTTGCTAAAATGGTCATAATCCTTTATGATCTTAGTCACAAGCCCAAGGTCATACTTAGTGGATCCCCTTCACCTAATCATGGAGATAATCAAAAACCATATGTCCTCGAAGGTGGGTCAAACGTTTCTCCCAATGATGATGAAAACTTTATAAAAATATTAGGTCACCTTAATGATACAATTGACAAGGGGAATACCACCCTTAGCTTGGAATCATACACCATTCCATCTACTAGTCCTCCATCACCATCTAATAAAATTCCTATCTCAAAGAGTACTAGTCCTACAACCAACACCACCATCCAACTCCTCAAGCACTAATCCATCAACCAAAGAATTCTTTAACAATTTTCTCCAAAGACTACTAGCACGGAATGGACCATCCCTACGTTAAAGACCCATTAATGATCTTACCAACAAACCTTTGAATGCCATGCATATTCTTCCAACTCCATCATGTGGTCCACAACCTATTGATCTTATATGTCTAGGTCAAATTCCATCATGACCTCATGTTGTTGATCATAAAGAGCATACCAAGCCTCTTCTAGAGCCTTCCACTTTCATTTCCACTCAAATCCAAGAGCTATGTCAAGAGCATTATCCCAAGCACAAGGAAACACTAACCTATCATTCTAATCAAGATTTATGCCCTTATAATGATCCCACTCATAACATACTTTGTCCTATTCATGATGAAGCTTCTCTCTATTATATAGATCCTACCTATGATCTAGAAGGCCATGATGATCCTATTATCCAAATTTATGCATTTCATGGTCAAGATCCTATCACTTCACCTATCTATGAGAAAAAAACCTCCATTGCTCCTATACACCCCTTACCTAGTCCTATCGAGGATCCCTCATTATCCACTTGTCATGTTGAGACACATACCTCCCAAGTAAATGTAGAAGATCAAACCAATATTGTGGATCTAAATAAGCATAATCAAGCTCCTAATGATCCTTCCACATCCACTATCAACCCCATTTCAAATCCACCAATATGTCCTATTGGTCTATCCATCTTTATTCATGAATTTTCCTCCTTAGGACAACAAAAAAATTTATCCACTTCACCTCATTCATCTAATAATGAACTTAAGTCTAGTGTCCAAAACACTCCTAGTCCCACTGTCCATCGCATGCTTCAAAACATGAAATACCAAGGTAAAGGTTTAGGCCTCCATGAACAAGGTATTTTGGAGCCAATCCATGTCAAGGTCCCTCCACACTGTTATGGCCTTGGATATAAACCCCAAGGACACCAATCTAAATATTTTGGTACTTCCTCCATCCATCATAAGTCCTCTATCCCCATAAATCCTATCATATGCCTAAAAAATATGTTTCCATCCCTCCTCCATCATCTTACAAATGTCAAAAGAATATGACCTTACACCTTTCACCATCAACTTTTCCACCATTGATTCCAACTCTGAATATCCCTCTATCTAATCTACCTCCACTACTCCCAACACCTAATATACCCGTTATACAATCCCCTTATCCACCTATCCATAAATCTTCTAAAAATCATAATCACAAGCAATCAATGCACTCATTTTCTAAACATAAAGCTTACAATCATTCCACCATACCCATGGGATTGAAAAAAAAAAATTGATGCCTCTATCTATAAAGAAGAAAATATGAAGGGTCCTCATGCCTTAGGACACGAAAGCAAAGAAGCAAAGAAAAATCCATCCAAAAAGAAATATAAGCCGATACCTCCAAAAGAAAAGGCCAAAAATAAAATGGTTTGGGTACCTAAAAAAATGGAAAACAAGTCAAATGAGGTATCTACATCTGAAAAATACCAACCATCCACTTCCACCTCATATTCCCACTCTATTCAAGAATCTCATATTCCATCCCACAAGAAAAATAAAAGTCATGAAAATACTAATTCTATGTGGGTACCGAAAGAACTTCATCACCCATCTCCTAAGAAAAAATATCCATTGCTTCCTACACCCCCTCCACATCAAAATCTTCAACATTTATCATAGTGTGTGCAACCATTCGTCATGGTTCCCTTTTGTTTCACAACAATTCCACATACCTCCATCTCCTCAACCTTCACTCATTATCCTACATATCTCTTGCATCACCTTCCTATGGTCCATGATTTTGGCTAAGCCTCCCATTCATCTCCCCTACATAATCCACACTATAATCCACAAATCCCTCCATAATACACATAATAATCCATCATCTACCTACTCCATCTCCCTTTCATTTCATCCCTTACCAAAATCTATGAGCATAATGACATTTGACATGGTCGATGCGATGGCATCCATCTCTAGTGGGACTATCACCTTTCATGGAACTAGAAACTTGATTCCCTGCTATCCATATTCCCCTTCTCTTATCCAAAACTCAAAAAAATCAAAAAAAAAAATCAAGGAAAAAATTTGTAAATAAAAAAGAAAAGAAAAAAAAAAAAGTAAAGAGAAATCCCTTCATCCAATGGTGAAAACCTAGTAAATAGGTGCCCTAGATAAGTACCATGATGAAAGCTTGGAAAACATGCATCATGTGTAGGTTGATCTTCTATGTCACTTACACTTGGGGGCACTTTGTCTCATCTGCACTATTTATCCTATCATGTCATTTCTTATCATATCATTTCCATCCTACCTACCATCTTTAGCCATCATACACATATACTTATCATATTGATTCCATTAATCCTCTATTCCTCCTTTTTATTTTGATAAAAATATGGGGAAAAACATTGAAACATGCTTTGGATATCTTTTGATATACCTCATCCTTCCAAATAAGCCTATCATTATCCTAGTGTCATAAGCTTTGTCATGAAAAATTCTAAGTATTGTACCTATAACGGGGCATGTTAGTCTGATGTGACGTAGTCTTTGTAGATCACATCCTTGCTCTCCTATGATGCATACATCTATTCCATTCACTATGACCTATCTGTTTTATTGATCCATCTATCACAAGCCTTTTATCCCTTATCCTATCACCCACCCTTTCATCCATCAATCACCTCTATCTTCTTGCACCTAAACTTGATTTTCCCTTTTAATTTGTATTTAGCATAAAAGCTACTCAAATTTTCATTGATTGAGATCCCAAAACATTTCAAAAAAATCTTGAAAAAAAATGCAAAAAATTTGAAAAAGGTCGTGAAAAAAAAAAAAATCAAATCATTTCAAAAATCCAAAGAAATCAAAACATTTGAAAAACCCCCAAAAAAAAAACATTTCAAAAATCCAAGCAATAAAATAAAACCAAATACTTCTTCCAATCAATTCAACTTCTTCAAATAAATTTCTTCATCAAAATATTTAATCACATCACTTCTTCTAATGTGTATGTGCATGATCATCATGGAAAAACAGGCCCTTAAGTGGCGATAAAATTCAGAAACACCAAAGTTAGGCAACTTGACATAAAAATTTGTAGAAAATTGAATGTAGTTTCTAAAATACTAGATTTATTTAAAAAAATAAAAAATATATTTGGTAAAAATTTGAAATTTCAATGCAGTTGTATTTAAATTTCAAGGAAAAAATAAGAAGTAGGTGTCTGTCTGACCACCCTAATGACAAAAAAATGATAATATTTTTTTATATTTAGATATAAGTAGAGGAGTCATGTCCTGATGTGATGCATATTTTTTTGTAATTTTTTTTCAAATAAATAATTAATTATCATTTTTTTTATTAGAACTTTAAAAAAATATAAAAACTCATATGTCTAACCACCTTAACTTGGTCAAAACTTCATGAAATTATTATTATTATATTTTAATCCTATAGTATTTGAAGCATAGAATTTGATGCATGCTTCAAATTCAAAAAATGTGATACCATTTGAAAGCTATAGATATTTTTCAATCAGTCTATCAATCAGGACTTTATTCGTAATTCAAATAAAAATGAATAATAATTATTTATTAAATTCAAAGTAAAGCATAATTTATATTGGTGGAAAGCTGAGAATCACATTTAGAACCCTTTTCATTTCATCAATTTTGGGTAAAAAAAAATTCATGAACCACATGGGCCATCATATCACTTACATATTGCCACGTTTTGGCCCATCATGATCTTTCACATACCCTGTTAATCAAATCAATTCTTCTAATAAATCTAATCATTATTATCAAACCAAATCATTTTTTCATCAATCCAATCAATCAAAATCATTCCTCAATTTAATTCATCAATCATCATCCAAATCTTCAAATCTAGCATCCTCAATCATTCCAGGAAATAATCCAAATGCAAGTCAATCATTAATCTATACCAACCAAGCTAATCAATCAAGTAAAATTATGCAATCACATTTCGGTCTTGATCCTAATCTTGTTTTAAACCCAATCAATTAGTCAATCATCCTTGTGTTGATCTAGGGATATATCATTCCCCACAATTACAACACTATCATTATCATCAATCAATAAATTAATCATCGATTTCAAACTTCACAAGGGCAATACCTTGTTTGTTTTTGTATCATTTGTGAATCCTTGCTTGCTTGCTTGTGTGTGTTATCATTTCAATTTTCATTTGCATCAAATCTGAATCACTCCCAACTAATATTCATACCTTGTATCTAGACAAGGTTGTATTATGTTGGGGCATGAGACACATTGTCACCTTGGTCCTTATACCTCGGTGCATAATGTCTAGTGCTATATCAAACATATGATTTCTCACTTTATTGCAGCATATTGTGTCATTCTTCTTTTTTCATATACTTTTTATCTTTTATCATTCATCTTATCCCTCCTTTATTGTCTTATTCATTTCGAGAGCATATCTGTGTTTTTCGAGCCCACCTATCCTCTCGAGGGAGCATCATCATGATTATCATATCCTATATCGTCATCCCATTTCTTCATATCTTTTGATTCATCATATTCTTCTATCATCCATTTCCTTCATTCATCTTACTCCTCCCTTCCTTAAGTGGTTAGGGTATCATCTTTTTTTTTCTTTTTTATTCATCTATCCATACCTTAGCTTCTTTGAAATGATGTTACTCGACATGAATCTCAGCATCTCAAACATCATCTCAAAGAAAGGAAAAATGTAGACACTCAAAATTGTTCATATCATAATATTACCTAGTCGATATATGACCTTGTAAGAAATTTTAAAATATTTTACCCTAGGTCATTGCATTATCCCACTTATCTCATTTATTCCACTTAATCACCTTCCTAATTATTTAAGGGTATGTGCAGGATCATGATGGGCCAAAAAGTGGCGATATGTAAGTGATATGATGGCCCATGTGGCTAACAATTTTTTTTTACTCAAAATTGATGAAACGAAAAGGGTTTTTAGAGGATATTCTAAGATTTCCACCAATATAAAGTATGATTTAATTTGAATTTAATAATTTATTATTATTTATTTTCTATTTGAATTACAACTAAATTCTTCATTGATAGGATGATTGAAAAATATATATATCTTTCAAACGGTATCATATTTTTTAAATCTGAAATATGTGTCACATTCTATGCTTCACATATTATATAATTAAAAAATAAATAAATTGAATTTCATAAATTTTTGACCAAGTTAAGGTTGTTAGACGTACAAGTTTTTATATTTTTTAAAAGTTGTAATAAAAAATTCATAATTAAATATTTACTTGGGAAACAATTACAAAAAAATATGCATCACATCAGAACATGAGTCATCTTCTTATATCTAAAATATTATAAAAAAATATTATCATTTTATTGTGGTTAGGGTGGTCAGACAAACACCTACTTCTTATTTTTTCCCTGAAATTTAAGTACTATTGCATTGAAATTTCAAATTTTACCAAATAGATATATTTATTTTTTAAATAATCCTAGTAGTTTAGAAACTACATTCAATTTTTTACAAATTCTATTGTTACATATTTTTGAAATAATATAACTTATTCAAATTTTTATTTCAAGTTGCCTAACTTTGATTTTTTGAATTTTTATTGCCACTTAAGGGCCGGTTTTTTCCATGATGATCTTGCACATACCCTTAAATAAATATCATTTCTTTTCTTTGGGTTTGGGCCCTAGTTCAGTTGGCTAAATATTTCCTATTGCAGGAGGTTGGTCATCAGGTCTAATCTCCCCCACCCCCGTGGTACCGGAGGGTGTGTTGCGCCAGCGCCACCAATCACGTTAAAAAGTTTACCAGACACACTACAGTTTATAGGGGGTCATGCTACCTGATTCCTGCAGTCCAAAAAAAATTAAAATTAAAATATCATTTCTTTAATTAATTCCTTGTTCACATGTCTCAAAATAATTCAAATTAAATATTTGAATTAATCCCTCACTCATTTTTACATTGCAACATGTGTCACATGACTACAACTCTTCACATGCATAAATAATTTAAATAATTTTACTATTTAAATTATGAGATTCCCACTCACATCCTATTTTTAGCTCCATTCATTGTGTGTCATAGGCATCTTTTCCTCCAAAATAAATAATAGAATCCAACTATTCCCTCACATCCTAATTTTAGCCTCATGTCATAACCCACTTAATGTGCATCATAGGCACTAAAATAAACTTTAAATACTAGCCATACAAATCAAAAATTTGACTTTTAATCTTGGCCATGGAATCAAATCAGCCTTCTCCTATAAATCAAGACTTTCACTGGCCATTTAGGGGGAATCTTCTTCTAGCATCCTTATTCTTCCAAAATTTCTCTCAATCTTCTCATCTATCTATCTATTTTTCTTCTATCATATCCATTTTATCTTTATGTAGTGAAAATGAGAAATCAACATATCAAATCATTGAATCCTTCAAAATATTGCATTCTCATGTAGGTGGAGAAGAGCAATGGAGATTGGTTTGCTTTACTTTCTTGTTTTTATTTTCATGCTAGTTTGTGCTCTATTGTGCTTATTAGGGTTTTTTCATTATAATTTGTGTATACATTTTTCTCTAATATTTTTACCCTAACTTACACATAGTAAGATGGAAAACCCAGTGGAAAAAAAATTCTCTTAAAAGAGAGAATATGAGGAGAAGACTAAAAATCCCCCCCCCCAAGGATGATTCTATTTTTAATGTCGATCACCCATTCCAAGAAGATCACATAGATGAATGAACTTTCTCTCTCTATAAAGGTCTACTGAAGATATCTATAACCTTCTCTAAAGATTGGAAAAATAATAAGTCGATGATTTGTCCATGAATAAGCTCTCAAATATAATGTATATGAATCTCTATGTGTTTTCTTTGTTGATGTTGAACTAGATTCCTATGTATTTGACTAGTACTCTAGTTGTCACAATAATTGACTATAGGCTACCTAAAAGGAATACCAAACTCAAAAAGAATGCCCTAAAGCCATATACCCAAAATAGCTAAGTTCAAAACCCCCTAAAGTTTTCCTCTATGGGTGATATAGAAATTTAATTTTAGTTCTTGCTATATGAACTGATAGGACCTAGACCAAGTGATAAATTTTAACCTGAAGTGGACTTGCATTGCTCAATGTCACCATCCCAATCTAAATATTAAAAAACAACCAAGTCAATTGATGGACCAACTATTTAATGAATCCCAAACCCAATAGTAATCATGAAGGTAATGAAGGATCCTCTTAGCTTCTCTCCAAAGAAGCTCATGAGGTTCTTACATAAATCTTGAAACTATGCCTACTACATAGGCAATGTTTGGAATGGTATTGAATTAAAGTACATATAATACTACTAACATTTTTTTGATTCAATTTAGCATCAACTAATGATGTATTATAGGAAGTCACAAACTTGAATCGAGATAGAAAGGGAGTCGAAGATTATTTTTTAAGTAGTCATGCGAAACTGTACAAGTAGATCAAGAGTATACCCAGGTTGTGCAAGAGTAATCCTTAAAGGTGGCTATGAAATCTCAATGCCAAGGAAGTAGTGCAATCAACCCAAGTCTATCATTTCAAATCTATCTTGAATTGATGCCTTTACTACTACAATGACATATGAAGTATTTATAGTGATAAAAAGTGAATCGTCTGGCCACATTAAATACACATTAGGATTTGAATGGCATCTAGTAAAACATAAAAATAGGATGTAGGAATCCATCTTTGGTACAACAAGCTCTAGGGGCTTGTTTGAGGCCATAGAGATATTTCCTAAGCCTATAGACTAAGGATGAATCATGAAGAAAACCTAGTGGTTGTTCCTTTTAGATTTATTTCTCAAAGTGTGCGTGAAGAAATACACTCTTCACATCCATCTGATGTACATACCATCCATGTGTTGTAGCTATAGCTAGTGTGAGTTGAATAGAAGTTATCTTAGCAGCTCATGTAAAGGTTTTTATATAGTAGATTCTTTCATCTTGTGAAATAACTTTGGAAACCAACCTTGCTTTGTACTTATCAATTGATCCATCGGCTACAAATTTAGTTCAATATATCCACCTGCATCAAATTTTCATCCTTCCATTAGGAAGTGATGTCAAATCCTAAATGTGATTTATAATCAAGGAATCATATTCCTCATCCATACTAATATCCCACTTTGGTATTCCCGATGTCTATCTGAATGTTTTTGGATCAGAAGTTAAAGAAAATAAGGCATGTGGCCACCCTTGAAAATCTACCTGAATCTATCTATCATTTTTTTGATCTTCTATCCCTATATTTTACTTATGTAAAGTGTGAAATGTAGGTGAGTTTCGTGTGGAAATATATACTTCCAATGTAATCATTGAATTAGATGAAGATGAACCCTCATAATTTGCATCATTGTGAGATCTAGAAGAATAAGATAATACACTAGATATCTATTGAGGGTGATCTGAATCATCAGTATGGTAACGAAGATCTAGTGAGTCCACAATATGTTGAGAAGTGTGAAGTATAGTTTCAAGAGACATTTCATGAAACTTTTAACACTTCTCTCATATAAAAAACTCATGTGTGGTAGGTTTGAGTAGTCAATATCCTTTTACACCATCTAGATATCCAAAAAAAATGCAAGGTTTTGATTGTGGATTCATATCCATGGGATGTTCTTTTGAAAGCATTCCATGGAATGGGAGCTAAAAAATATGAAATGATCAACTGCTGATTTCTATCCTTTATGAAAATAAAAAGGAGTGATAACCTTCAAGGCTTTATCTATAACACTATTTTACATGTAACATGCATAGTTGGATACTTCTACCCAATATGATGGTGTGAGACCCTTAGAGTGAATCATGTAATTAACCATATCTTTTAAAGATCTATTTTTCTATACTACAACATCATTTTGTTGGGGGGTATAAGGAACTATGTTCTACATATATATCCCCTATGATGTACAAAACTACTCCAAATAGTTGTTTGCATAGTTGTGCCCCTATTATCTATTTAGAGAACCTTGATGAATTTCCCTGATTGGTTTTTTGAAAGAACTTTGAAATCTTGAAAATATTCAAACACTAAACTAATTATTGCCTATGGAATTAGACCCATGTAAAATCTGAGAAATCATAAATAAAGGTGAGAACATATTTAACCTTTGTAAAATATGGATGGGGAAAATCCCTTGAAACATCACTAGGAACAAGTTCTAAAAATTAATGTTGCCCTCCATGATTTTCCATTGTCAATTTTTTCTTCTAGATGTTTACCAAGTGCACAACCTTCATAAAGCCCTCTTGAAAATTTAACCTTAGATAATCCCTTGATCATATTATGTTGACATGGTTTCTCAAGATAGTGGTAGTTAAGATGGCCAAACCCCCCATGAAATAGTTTCCTAACTTCATCTAAATGAGTTAGTAGCACTTTTCAAAAAATATCTGTGGAAAAACTGGAGAAGGTATATAATCTAGATTGGTGATATGGCTCCCTTATTACTACCAAATTGTTGTATTTCAATTCTTTTTTGTCTCGACTAAATTTGGAGAGAAGTGTACTCACATGCACTTTACTAAATTACTTATTTGATATATTGAATGGAGATTAGTTGATAGTTAAGGTACACTTAGAACATTTGAAAATGTTTCTCCTCCAACATCAATAGACCTCTCTCTTTTACCAATGTTGGAATATCATCACCTAAAGTGATTGTGGATATACTAGATGGCTCTAAGGACAAAAAGAAAACCTATGAAGAACCCATATCGTGTGAAGCACTAGAGTCTATAATCCATGATGGAGATAAAGATGTTATGGAAACTAGGGCATTTCCCTTTGATTTTTCTTTGTCCTTAGTATTTTCTTGAGTTGATGAAGATTCCTTGATAGAATTAGGTAACCCTATCTTATTAATTTTGATAATTTGTTGTAGAGAATTAGTTTGTTTCCTAATGCAATGATGTTCATCATATCCTATATTTATCCAATAGGAATATTTAACTCCTTTTACTTTGAGAGTCATTTTTGGAGTTATCAATTTTTGCTTCTTTCTTAACTTCCTTGTCCTTTTTATTGTTCTTTGTCTCCCCTTTTGATTTTTTTTCCTACAAGTAGGTCTTGACACTTAGTATAGTTCAAAGTATCCATTTCAATTAACTTTTATTCCTCCTTTGTGAGATCAACAATAAAGTTATCAAGAATGAGCATTTTGCATGAGGCTCCAAGGTCCCCTTTAATATAGTGTAAAGTTGATACAAATATATAAAATTCTTGACCTATCTAAGAAAGTACATAAAGGATTAATTGATACTCTTTCTTGTCAATTCCACAATCTTTTAATTAGAACTTTAAAGATTTGAATTTAGTGAAAAGTTGAAAAAGTTGAAAAACTCCTAGGACTAAGACCTAAGAGTTGATTTTTCCTAGTCATGGCTTCTAAGTTCATCTATTTTCTAAAATAGTTTGTCTATAGCTTCCCAAATTTGGTTGGGTGTTTTCAAGTTCTCAACATGGGAAAAAAATTAGGAGATAAATTTAAACATAGGAAGCCAAATCCTTGATCACATTTATTGAAATATTTTTATGTCTTTAGCTACTATAATTCCTTTCTCTATTCCCATGGTTACCCTATATAAACCTTTTTTCTTAAGCACGAGAATAAATTTTATCTTCCAATCATGATAATTGAAAGGTGTTAGGGTGGTAAAGTTATATTAGACTCCATGCTACTAAAATTAGATAGTTACTTGTAAAAATGGGAAAAGGAAGAACTTAGAAATGCATTAAAAAATTTAAGGAAAAATACAACGAACAAAATCACTTTTTTGAGGAAGTGTGAAAACGGACCACATACAATAGGGTGTGTGCAAGAAGTTGAGTCCACTTTTTGGCCAAAAAGTGGAAGTGTTTTCCCTGATTTTAAAAATTTGTCACATTTGACCTTAAAATTTGAAGCGCTTAGAGATAGAAATTAATCATAAAATGTAGTACTAAAGATCCGGTTTCCAAATATTTAATTTATTTCAATACTGAGATGATAAAAATTGATTTTCAATAGGTGTTTCTAAAAACCACTATTTAAAAGTCATTTTTTTTAACCATACCATGCATTTGTACATCATCCATGCTTTGACCTAAATAGTCATATTTTTCTAAATCCTTTTGGGAAAATATTTCTAACTCACTGAAGCACGTTTTTGATATATTTTTGTAATTTTCTATTGATTTTCTTTTTTTGTTAAATTTTTAGTGGCCATATTTGTTGTTTTGAAAAATCGTTGTGTACGTCACACATAAGATGACCTAAACTTATCATTTTTTTTATTTTTTTTCAAATTGTAAAGAAATGTCTGAAATACATTTTAGTGCAATTCGTTTTACAAAAAATATTTTAATACAAAGTTATTAAAATACTTTAAAACCTCAATAATTCAAGTTTATAAACCATTTTCACTAGAAATTAATGGAGAAATAGAAAAAATAATCAAATTGTAAAAAAAATTTATATTTAGAATCTACACTATCTCATCTATAATGGGTTTTAATTTTGTCAGAAAATTCTACAAAATAGGCCTTTAGACATGTGTCAAAAGGAACTATTTTCTTGTGACATTGACATGACCAAGTTGTAGGTCAAACTAGGTCGAAAGCTTAGGTTTGGGTCCTCAAGCCATTTGTTGAACTGAAAAAAATGCCAAAAAATCGACCAAATATTCATATTTTGAAAAACGGGATCCCATTTCATACAAAAATATTTTTTTTATGGTTCTACGAAACGGGATTCCGTTTTAAAAATTGCCAAAAATGGAAAATTTTCAAAACGGGATCCATTTTGAAAACTTACCAAAATAGAAATTTTTAAAACATTGAAATTTTCCAAAAATAGAAAGTTTTCAAAACGGGATCCCATTCTAAAAAAATTCCATCTTTGGAAATTTGTTAAAATAAGATCTCATTTTGACAATTTTTTGATCCCGTTTTTCAAAACGGGATCCTATTTTTCAATCCAGTTTTGAAAAAAATTCAAAAATGGAAAGTTTTCAAAACCAGATCCCGTTTTGAAAAAAGAACGGGATCTAATTTTTCACAAGTTAATTTCATTTTTTTTCCTAAGGAAAAAGCTTCCATGTTTCATGGACTCATCTTCTTGCATTTACCCAACACCCCCCTTGATTATTTGATTCTACCCAATTTGGTACTTTATAGGAGGGTTTGTAACTAACCCAAAAGAGGCATAAATTAGCACTTTATAGAATGAGTACAATATTATGCTATTTGAATTCATGGAAAAAATATGCACGTTTGCAGAAATGACTCTCAAATATGAGTTACCAAGCAAAATTTATAAAACTTTGAAATTTCCACCAATTAAAAAATATTGTCTTCTAGAAAAAGTCATATTTTATTGAAAGTAATTTTAGTACCAAGTTTCAAAATACTAAAAGAGGGCTTCTATACCATATGACCAAGGTTTAAAATCTTTGGATGAATAGTGACAAAATTAGTGCCTATCACTCCTTGTTGTGCCCTTTCTCCACTTCTATTGTCACCTTTTGCAAGGAAACAATAGGGATAGATTGGGTAAATCGATAAACCTCAGCCAAATAGGAATAAATTTGGCCAAATAGGGGTGAATTATGGTAGAGACTCTAGGAAAATAATGATAGTTACTTTCAATTAAAAATCATGCTATAATTTTAATTAAAAATTATGGTAGCAATTACGACACAGGTTGCAATTCACGATGCATAGATTTTCATTTGTGACTTGGTTTAAAATGCCCCTCTTAAACTCTATCATGACCTGCCATGGTTGATTCATAACTTTAAATAGGTAAATTGGCCCCTTAGAAGGATGACCTATGGGCCTTGGGATCTTTGGTGATGTGTGGACTTGGACAGTGCAAATAGTGCAAAAGATCATTGCTCCTTCAAATGTCACATCGATCGACTAAAAAACTGTATGTGATTTGTTAATCATGAATAGACATATCAAAATAAGCAGATCAAAATTATTTGAATTCACCTTGATGGCCTATTATTTCCCTCCTCCAACTCTAATACCATGTAGAAACCAACAAATGAAGAGATTAAATACAAGAACGTATGTAGTCGACCAATGTATTAGGAAAACAAAGACATATATAACTAGGAGGAGATACCCAACCAACATTCATGAAATGAGGATATGACTCTTCACAAGTAGAGTGTTGGTGAGTTTCCTACAATGAATGAAGGAAGAGATGTTCAAAGTGAGTCAACACCTCAAGAAACCTATCAATATTGCCACCTCATTGAGAAAGGGTAAATGGGATGCCTAATTAGGCTTAAGTAAGCTAAGTGTATGCATAAAGTGTTGAATAAGACAATTGAGAGGGCACTGAATCAGTTGTCACAGAATATAACCTTTAATTCAATTACCTGAACTAATACATAAACTGCTTAAATGATCAATCATCAAATATAAACACAAAAACTCAAATCCAATGCACAAACACAATAACACCAGATTTATGTGGAAAACCCAATGAAGGAAAAACCAAGGTAAGGATTAACTCACACTATTTAAAATATCAAAATCGATTACAAAAATACTCACTACCTGAGATAAGGCTCACTACCTACAACAAGGATTCATTGTCCAACAATGCTACAACCCGAGGGGCTCACACATAGATATAAAGAAGACAAATAAGACTTGTTATAGAGAGACAACAATCCCAATGCAACAAAGTATTCCACCAAAATCATTGATCAAATTGCAAGAATGATAGAGTTCACCTTCTACACACTGCATCCAAAAACTCAACACTGATCTACCACACACATAACTCACACACACTTTCTCAATAGCATCAAAGTTTTCTCTACTTTTTCAGTTATCTTCCTTCTTTTCTTTTGTACACTTTTCATTACTAGCTCATCTTGTATTTATACTATCTCCAACCTTTAAAAGATACAAATTTAGACATCCAACTTTAAATTCAAATTAGATTGGTTCCAAAACATCCTAGGGTGGAGTTAGAATGAGAGCAACACAAACACACACTTCACTGAGGCCCATAAGAGATCCAACATGCTTCATCAACTTCAAAGATAGTGCCTAACACATGGTCATCCAAACTAGTGTAAAACATATAAAACAATTAAGCTCAAAACTTCCAAAAACCAAAATAATCTTCAATACAATCAAAACCTTATATCTCTAGAACCACAAGTCAAAAGACTTCATCCAAGAGAAATTTGGACCAACAAAATTTCTCACAGACCTCAGCTAGAAAATAAATAACATAGTTCACAACTGGTGATCACAACTCAAACTTCACAAAGAACCAATAGACAAGACTATGGATATAGCAACGTTCAACAATCATTACTAACATGTATGAACCACACAAACATAGGGACAAGTACCAGATCATCATCTTGAGCAACAACTAAATACTTGTAATCTTCCTTTAATACAATTTTCTCAATATCCTCAGCATATACAACCACCAACAACTAGTAGATAACCAGTTTGCCAGTTGTCGTCAATGACAACACTTTCATTCATTTTTCCATTCTTGCAACAATCTACCCCTTTGTCATTGATGGCAACACATGACATGAAAACCCATCAAAGACACAATACAAGTTATGAATATACTTCTCAAGCTTTTCATTTTTGCTTCTCCCCCTTAGAAGATCATCTTCCTTATTACCTACTTTCTCTCATTAGCTTTTTCTCATTTTCACATGCTTTCTCTCCCCCTTTGACATCAATGATAAAGGAAAAAAAACAAGTTCATTGAATCTTCCTTTGACATGGAAAAAAAAAACTCATAATGAAAACACTCGAAACTATCTGCTCCCGTGAGAGATAGCCACCAGAAAATCAGTCCAAAAAGATAGAATCGTGAATCCACTAGACTTATGCATCTACAATTGCATCTTAGTTTATGAAACGAGGGAAAATAACCCATAAATTCTCCTAGAGATACTCAAAAGTATCTTTAGGAAGAGCCTTTGTAAATATATCTACAATCTGATCCTTCTTGAAACATACTCAAGCTTGACTTCATTCTCCATGACCTTATCTCTCAAGAAATGATATGTGATAGATATATGCTTCATTCTCGAGTGCATCACAATATTATTTGAAATGTTAATAACACTTGTATTATCATCTAAGATAGAAATGGGATCATCATATAACATTGTGATATCTTTCAATGTTTGTTTCAGCCATAGAAATTTTGTACAGCAAGATGCACCAACAATATACTTAGCTTCAATGGTAGACAAAGAGACTAAAAATTTCTTCTTACTCAGCCATGTGACCAACCTTCATCCAAGAAAGAATTCACCACCACTTGTACTCTCTATGTCATCTATACTTCTGGCCCAATCTTCATTTGTATAAGCACTAAGTGTAAATTCAGTATCTTTAGGATACCATAATCCATAACTTGTAGTGTCATTCAAATATTCAAATATTATTTTAACTGCAACAACACTTGTTTCCTTCAAATATTCTTTAAATCTAGCTACAATATAGACCGCATGCATAATATCTAGTCTAGTAGCAGTCAAATACAATAGTCCACCAATCATAGATCTATGCTTGCTTTGATCAGCCTTAGATGAATTATCCTCTTTACCCAACTTGCAACCAATCACCATAGGAGTACTTACTAGTTTGGAACCATCTATCCTAAACTTCTTAATCATCTCTCTCACATAATTAGACTGTGAAATTTATATTCCTCTCTATTTGATTAATTTGTAGCCCAAGAAAGAAATTCATCTCCCCAAACAGAGACATTTCAAATTATTTTTGTATCTCTTCCAAAAACATCTTGCACATCTTTTCATTTCCTCCAAAGATAATGTCATCAACATATACAACTATAATCAATATTTTTCCATTTTCAATCTTAAAGTACAAATTACTGTTCATCGTACCTTTGTTAAATCCTTGCTAAATCAAATGATTGTCTAACCTTACATACCAGGCTCTAAGAGCTTGCTTCAATCCATATAAAACTTTATTCAATCGACATACCATATCCAGTTGATCTATTAATTGAAATACTTTTGGTTGTTCCATGTAGACTTCTTCTTCCATCTCACCATTCTAAAATTTTTACCTAACATCCATCTAATAGACTTTTAAATCTTTATAAGTAGCTAATTCCAAGAAAACCCCTATAGCTTCCATTCTTTCTACTGAGGAAAAAGTCTCCTAAAAATCTATTCCTTCTACTTGTGAGTAGCCTTTACACACAAGCCTTGCTTTGTTTCATACAACTTATTCATTCTCATTCAACTTATTTATGAATACCCATTTCGATCCAATGATATTTTTGTCTTCCAATATCAGGACCAATTCCCAAGTCCGATTCTTCTTAATCTACAAAAGTTCTTCTTTCATTTCTTCCTTTCAATGTTTATCCCTACAGACTTCACTTACTTTCTTCGACTCAATCTCAAAGAACAGTTTTTTTTTTACTTCAGCAACAAATTTTCTTTTGATTAACACACCTTTTATCTTGTCTCCTATAATCTCATTTTCTAAATGATTCCTTTGTACATATTTCATTCTATTTTTTTCACTCATCTTTATCATGTTCTTCCATAATTTCTTCTATTCTTGTAGAATCATGTTCACCGGACACATATCTATCAATATCAATAGAATTATTCATTTTTTTATCAACCTTCACATTCAAACTCTCTACAATATTTCTTAGTCTTTTATTGAAAATTTTGTATGCCTTTCTTTTGGTAAAGTATCCAAGAAATATTCCTTCATCACTTCTTGCATCAAACTTGACCAAAGTTTCTTCATGTCTTTTCATATAGCATTGGATTTTGAATACCTTGAAATATTTAACTATAGGAATTCTTCTGTTTATAGCTCATAGGGAGACTTTGTACTTTTTTATTTTTCTTTAACTCGATTGAATACATTTACAACAATATGAATAGCTTATTTCGTGTAAGCTTCTGATAATCTAGGTTCAGTGATCATTGACCTAGCTACCTCTCAAACTGTTCTATTTTTCCTTTCAACAACTCCATTCTGCTGAGGAGTTCTTAGAGAAGATAATTGTCTCTTTATTCCATGCATTTCACAAAAAATATTGAACTCATGGGAGGTGAATTCTCTGCCTCTATCAAATCTTAATCATTTTATCTTCAAATTAACTTCATTTTCAACCATCGTCTTGAATGCCTTGAATCTATCTAATGCATTTGATTTCTCTTTAAGAAATGTAACCCATGTATATCTAGAATAATCATCAATTAAAAGGATAATGTACCTTTCACCAAGTTGACTACACACTCTCATAGGAACACAAACATCTATATGAACCAAATCTAGTAATCCAGTAGTAGATTGTTCTCTTGATCTATAATGATTTATTGCTTGCTTCCCAAACTGACAATTGCTACAAATAGCATTGACAGGCTTTGTAATTCTCGATAAAAATATCATGTCCTAAACAACACTAATCCTGGCCAAGTTATCAAAATTTATGTCACATTATCCTATGTCATAACCAACTATCATTTTTCTAAGTCATAAAGCATCATCCATCGACACCCTTAACCTGATAAATATCCCCTTTAAATTTATTTCCTATAGCAATCAATGTTTTGGATCCTTTCCAGATCTCACATTTCTCATCCTTAAACACAACATCATATACTTTTCTAGACATATGAGCAATGCTCAACAGATTACTCCTTAAACCCTTAACATAGTAAACATCATTAGTATGATGCTTTCCATCAAAACTTATTAAACCTATCCCACATATTCTAGCACCACTATCATCTCCAAACATAACCAGACCTCCATCACATTTATCAAGCTTTAAAAACTTACTCTTATCACCAGTCATGTGCTATGAGCAACCACTATTAACTACCTAATAAATATTTTCTTGTTTATAATGTAGGGTAGAAATAACTGTACCTTCACTTCTCTCCTACCCCTTCTCTGGAGGATTTTCCTTTACCTATTGTAGGGTAGGGTAGAAATAACTGTACCTTCACTTCTCTCCTACCCCCTTTCTCTGGTAGGAATAGTCCAACGTGGCACTTGGGCTTCATGACATGGTTTAACCACCTCTTGTGGATCTTGATCTTGTATATATCCAATGGTTGTATTGAGAATTAATAGGTCGATCTTTTGGTGCAACTGTAGTTGCCTATGCAACAACAACTTACCTTAATACTTATTGGAGCCTTTTTTCATTCTTCTTAAAAATTTAGCTTATATTTCATCAAAGTTTTCTTGATCCAGATCTTCATTTTTTGTAGCTTTAAAAGAAGTCTTTGTTTTGCCTCCATTTCTTAGACTCAACTTCCTCATCTCATAAGATGTCAAAAAACCTAATATAAGATCATTAGTACAAGTATTATAATCTATAGTCTTCTAAATAGCACTCACCATCTCACTATAATCATTAGGAACAGTTATGAGAATCTTCATTACAATCTTGGTTTCATCTATAGTAGCACCAAGAGATCACATTCCAGCCACTACCTCATCTAATATTTGTACATAAGCTTTGACATTTTCATCTTCAGACATATGTATAAGATCAAATCGTGTTTCCAAATTATGTAATTTAACCTCTTGAACTCTTTCATCACCATTGTATGCTCTTTCTAAAGCATCCAAAAATTCCTTAGCTTTCTTCAAATTTTGAACCTTAATCAGCTCAAAATGTACTAGACTATTCTTCAAGATGAACTTTGCCTTACTATTTTCTTCATGTGCTCTGATTTCTTGAGGTGTACTTAGACCACTAGTAGGAGGAGTGTAGGGATTCTTATAAGCTTTCTCCACATCATATCCACAATACTCCATATATTTTTCCATCTATACTTTCCAAATACCATAATTATTTCCAACAAAACCTCGGATAATCAAATACCATTTTGATAGCCATTCGAAACCTTCCTCAAGTTGTTAAGATCTTCACCAAGGAACCAAGCTTTGATAACAATTGTTGAATAGGTTAGTTGGGAGGGGGGTGTGAATCAGTTGTCATAAATTATAACCATCAATTCAATTACCGAAACTAATACATAAACTGCTTAAATTATTAATCATCATATACCGATGTAGAAACTCAAATCCAATTCAAAAACACAATAACACAAGATTTACGTGAAAAAACCAATGAGGGAAAAACCACGGTGAAAATTAACTCACACTATAGAGAATATCAAAATCGATTACAAAATGTTTCACTGACTGAGAAAAGGCTCAATGCTTATAATAAGGACTCACTGTCCAACAAGGATACAACCCAAAGGGCTCACTATGATAGAGATTCCAAGAAGACAAATAATACTTGTTATAGACAGACAACAATCCCAATGCAACAAAGGATTCCACCACAAACATTGATCAACTTGCATGAATGATAGAGTTTTCCTTCTACACACTACATCTAGAAACTCAACACTAATCTACCACACACATAACTCACACACACTTTTTGAATAGAATGAAAGTCATGTCTTCTCTTTCACTTATTTTTCTTCTTTTCTTTTGTACACTTTTCATTACTAGCTCATCCTATATTTATACTATCTCCAACCTTTAAAGTATACAAAGTCGTCCATCCAAATTCAAATCCAAATTAGGTTGGTGCCAAAATATCCTAGGGTGGAATTAGAATGAGGGAAACCCAAACACACACTTTAATAACTTCAAAAATAGTGCTTAATACAAGTTCAACCAAATTAGTGTGAAACAAAAAATAATTAAGCTCAAAATTTCTAGAAACCAAAAATATCTCCAATGCAATCAGAAGATATTATCTCTAGAACCACAAGTCAAAAGACTTCATCAAAGAGAAAACTAAACTAGCAACATTTCTCTTGAACCTTTGCCATAAAATAGAAAAATAGTTCACAACTAGTGAACACAACTCAAACTTCACAAAGAAAGAATAGCCAAGAATCTCGATATAGCAACATTCAACAATCATGACTAACACATTTGAACCACACAAACATAGGGACATGTACTGGATCATCATCCTAAGCAATAATTGAATGCTTGTAATCTTCCTTTAATACAATTCTCTCAATATCCTCAACATATACAACCAACAACAACTAGTAGATAACTAGTTGACTAGTTGGCATAAATGACAACACTTTCATTCCATTTTTCTATTCTTGCAATATAAAGTGCAATACATACACTAACAAAGTGTGTCCATCTGAATCATTTATAATAATCTAGTCCACCATGTCCAACTCCCATATGGAAAATAGAGAGGAAAAAGTAAAATGATGCAAGTATGAGTTAGTGGATGTTTAATATTACTATGTGTTTGAGGTGTTGCTCATTTTAGAAAAAAATATAATATTTTTTCATTATTCTCTAATAGTATCCCATGTATAATATCATTTTAATTAACAATTTGAAACATCAGTGACCATCTTCGATTCCCACATTATACTTAAACCAATATATTTTTCATTTTCATCTAAGAAATTAAGTAATAAAATATTCTAATTATAGAAAAATTCCATATTTAATATTGGTTTTAGGAATATTAATGGGATATTTTTTATACAAAAATAGCTTAAAGGCTCTTGAGTCTAAAGAAATATTTATATATTATCAAACTTTTATTGCCCTCTAAGGGTGACACATGCTTATGAGTCATTATATTGAATAGATAATTGGAACCATCAAATAATATGCAATCCACAAAGGGGATACCCATACCATCCAAAAAAAACTACTTAGGTGGATACTGTTGTACATAAGTTGAAAATAAAAATCACATGTAGCACATATGTGGATTGCACAGGGATATGTCATCCATTTTCACATGGATAGAGTAATTAGAGCGGATGAATATCTAGATAAGTACAATCTCCATAAGGAGTAATTGTTTTAAATGTGACAATGAAACTTAAGAAAGGTATTATTCCTAGATATTTCTCTTCATAGGTTAGAATCATCCTTTTGATCATAGTATTGTTGAATTGTGGAGTTTTTATTGTGTTGTATATTTGTTTCTTATGTACATGTATTATAAATTTATTGACAAGACCTTTATAGTGATTTATAAAAAAAATTATACTAACTCATAACTTGGGTATTCTTGAATTTGCAACATAATTTCTAATCTATTTGTTTTTTTGATGATTTCTAAGGAATTTTTTTGATTAGTAGGTTTTGTAGTAGTGGTATTTAGTATTTTTTACTCTTGGTTGACTCAAAGTTACCTTAGATAAATCTATTCTCACTCTTGGATAAATGTTGGATTCAAAATTACTAAGTGTAGTTGGTATGAGGAATGTAAAAATAAAATTTCTTTAAATTAATTGATTATGTGTTTAAATTTTGTCTTTTTAGCAATTTTTAATACAAAATTTATCACCAAGGAGCTCAACCAAAAATGTGTGGATCACATGGGGATGTTCCATAAATATCCAACAACACTTCAAGACATATCTTCCATACTTTCATGCCACTTATAGCCATAAAAAAATAAGCAAGAACATAATACTTCATTCTAATGACATAGAATGCATAGTCATGAGATATTACATTAAAAATTCAAATTACAGACCAATTTAATAGATGAAATTGGAATTGACATTGCACAAACATTGAGAACAAATTCACTAAGTTGTGGGAAAAAATACATCAATACAGAGAAATGCAAAAAAAAAATTGGAGTAGTCTAGACAACAAACAATACTATCAACCTTCTACAATTTATAAAAAGGTCCTTTGAAACACTAGTGACCTAAAAATATAGGAGTGCAACATCCAGAGAACACAAACACTAATTTCCAAACTGCAAGACCAGATCTTCAACAATAAAGGAGTACAAAGAATTCTCCTAAATAAACATCAAAGAAACTTCTTGAACTAGAAACATTCAACAACATATACTTGATCAATAAAAATAGGAGAGAGCATGGAAAATATTGTAGAACATCAACATCATCTCTCTATCATCAATAATACTTCTAAACATCACCTTACTATAACACAAATTTTGTCAACAACCACAACTCTCAATACTTCTTTGAATAACATTAGAAAATGCATGTCATGCAATAATGACCTTCAACAACACCATCATACATCTTTGTTAACCCAAAATAAATGTTGTCAATAATGAAAACTAATACCAAGCAATAATTACTACAAAAATCTCACCAAATGTTGACAACAATGACAACCAACAATCTCCCCCTTTGGCGTTGATGGCAACACACACCTATTCACTCTCTCACTTTCACATCAAGGATAAAGGGCCACATGCACCTACACTAAACAACAACATGTAATCTATCTTCAAGGACAAAGCAAAAAATATCTTCAATTTAAACAAGATGACCTCCCTCTTTAACTAACAACACTTCTATGTAACTTCTACATGCTCAATAGCTACACTAATTCTATAAGAAATCATACTAGTTTCCCTTGAGAGGAAGCCACCATCAATTTAGATGAAAAAGATATGGCATGAGCTTCTACCCTGTATAGATGCACCAGTTATGCACCTAGTTAGAAAAAGGAGGAGAAATAACCAACAACTTACCAAAGATACTCAAAGGTATCTTTTGAAAGTTACTTTGTGACGATGTCAACAATTTTATCCTTGGTAGGCACATTTTCCAATCTATGTTCATGATTTGCAACCTTATCTCTCAGAAAGTGATACTGAATAGAGATGTGTTTAGTTCTTGAATGCATTACTATATTCTTAGAAATATTAATTGTAATAATATTATAACATAATATATGAGTGGGATTGTAAACATGAAAAATTAACATCATTGATTGATCATATTTCGCCCATCAATTAAACAAATCAAGTTTAGTCTTCTAAGATTATCTCCTTAATTAATTAAATCAAATTATTTAATTAATGTCCTAAGGTTCCTCCATTTAACTAAATAAACCCAAATATTTAATTAAAACTCTAATATTCATTTTATTCTCATTTGATTTAAAAAAAATCCAAACATACAAATCAAATGTCATATCAGCTAAATCATTAGCTTAATTAATCAAATCCATGATTAATGCTAAGCCTAACCCATGTCCCATACTCTAGCTTTTCTGACTTGCACAAATAAATCATTTAATTGATTTATTAAATCTGCTAATTTCCCTCAACATGGCATAAAAGGGAATATTCCTCCAATATGAATTTCCCTCTCAAATGGTTTGTCCCTTCCAACATGGCATTAACTCCCCTCTTACATGTCCCCCACTTGGCATGTAAGACCCTTTTCTCTCCCTCCAACAAGTCAAATTTGAAACTTGAAAAGGCCACCTAATGTCATTTATTGGCACAATGACCAAAACTTGCACAACCATGGCCCATTCACATGGTGACAAGTGGCTTCTTCCTATTGGTTGAGGATTAGTCCCACATTCCTCAATATTTCCTCCTCTTCTCAATCTCACCTATAAATCCAAGGCCTTCTTTCATCATTTACACACACAATCTCATGCAAAGTTACTCTCTTCATTTGAGAACTAATTTTGTTCATCATCATAGCATTGTATTTCCATCATTTGCTTGGCAAGGGTTGGGAAAAGGCTACCTTCTACACAAAGAGTAGAACCAATACAATATGGAATAGGTGTGCACCATGTTGTTATTCTTTTAATTAGTTCATTTATCATTTCTAGTTGTTTCAATGTCTTAGTTTAGCATATCTAACATGGAGTAATATTTCATAAAGGTGTTTGATTTATCATGTTTATTTGATTTCCACAAGAGGGCTGTCAATATACTAACACATTATAGATTTTCCAGCCTACAAATGGTGCTATAAGGAGGGCCACATGAATTAGATAGAAAAAATAAAATCTATGTTTATATTTGATATAGATTACTGCAATGGATACAACTAGTTTTCGATTCAAGACTTAATCCCATGTTTTGTTACTATTCAGAAAAATAGTTTTTGTTTATGTTCATACAAGTTTCAGAGATGTGTTGCTCAGTCACTTCAGGAAAAGTCTTTGTTCCTTCGAAAAATCCTTGCTGACCCAGCTTTGTTTCTTTTCTTATTCATGTATGAATTTCATGCAAAATTGTGCCTAAAAGGAAAAGAAGATGGTGGCAGTTGGGGGATTTTCAATAATGATCATTTTTCTAATAAAACGTTACAAATAGATTTGCTTGTGATTTGACATAGCTCTTTTCTTTCCACTATATAATTATGAATGTTGTAGGTAGGTATATTGAAATACATAGCTTCAATAAATACGTGGAATTTTTGCAGTAGGAGTAGGCAAGACCGAACATTTTATGTACAACCTTTCCTTAAATTACTGGCTTCTGGCATCTACCCTTTTCTGAAAATCCAATCTTAATCTTTTCCTTGGCCTTTTTTTGTTACTCTTTTGACCACATTAAATCATCACTCACGTCTTTCTTCAAATATTTGATTTCTTTTGGTGGTCTGGGAGATTGTAAGTCCTTTAAAAGACATATGTTCATGTGTTAAGTTTAAACTCCCATTCAAAGATTGCATCGTCAAGAAAATGCACATTTTCTACTCTCAATATCTTCTCATATCCATGTACTAACACGATAGAGATTTTTCGGTGTTGATGTCTGTAGGCATTTTATTTTTCTGTCCAAAGTCTCGAATCTTTCAACATTCAGTGTACTCAAATTATCTTTTAGTGTACCTATGTTGAAGCGAGAGGAGTTAAGGATATCAATGTTACCGCCATCATCTGTCATTCCCAGCAAAATATTTAGATAGATAACATGAAGTATAGATTAATATGACTTCTCCCAGCTTAAGATGCACCAAAATACTTATTCATTAAAAATTAAATAAGTTCTAAAGATATGTTTGTTAGTTATCATTAAACATGTGGAAAGTTGATTATTTCATGAATAATTAAATGCTTGTTATTTACTACCACTATTTATTATAAGCTTCCCAAAAATTATAATTTTAAAGATATTTAATTTTATTATTATATCTATTTTTTATTTCTTGTGAATGTAGGTTTTTCAATGAACATCGAGGCCTTTATTTCACACATACAGAAAAATAGGAAAATAGAGAAAAAAATTTCTTAAAAATGAATCTACACTAGCTATTGATGTCCTTATTCCAACAAAAAAAGAATAAGTTTATTCAAATGAATACAAAAAAATTTATGCAGCTGAAAGTATAATATATCCAAATTATAGTTACTCTGAATTAGAAAATTAATTAAAATATATATATATACAACAAAAAATTATGAAAAAATATCCATCCACTCAATAATAGTGTGAAAACACTGTATTTAAAAAATTATAATTGTATGCTTTCTATAAAAAATGTTATGCAGTTGAAAGTAAGCATCAGTTTTTGAAAATGATGTTTAGTAAAAAAAATAAGTTAATAAAAACTACATAAAATAATTCAAAATTTATTTTTTAATTTTAAAAAAAATATATTTATATTCTCAACACAAAATATCACAAATCAATGGTTTTCTTCATCTTCAAATTCTTAATGGTTTAGCTTCTATCTGGTGAAAATTATTGATTTCAATGTCAAGTTTGGCCAAAAAGTGTAACCCATTATTGTGGGTTCACCCTGTATTTATACTATAACTTTATGAATAATGATTACGTTGTTGCATCACCTTTCTGCTCAAATTTATGGTATTATAAATCTATGGGAGTCCATCCATTTATAGACTTATATTTGTAGAAGATTTACTCTCGCAACATTTCAATCATCCACAAGTTTGTTGTCCAATCCAGAGTTTGTTCAGGAAACTAAAAATAGTTAATAAAAGTTGTGAAATGATGGAAAGATAGTAGAGTACACATATCCCCTTGTTGTGAGAGATCTCCTCAGGGAGACTGATTATCAATAAGATTTTATGATTATTCACTCAGGGAACTTTGGTTATTGTTAAAACAAGTAAAATTTCAAAGCTTGTAGGTTCATATGTGTTTAACCTATTTGTGATAATGGCCTTACACATTAACTATATACTAACTGCACAAGGAAGAAAACTATGATGTCATTCCTTAGTATAAGGGGTGTTTATGATGCATATGATGGGTAAAATCTTGGTAATTCCTACTAGCATAAAATTTGGGTAATGTAAAAGCTTTTTTTTTTTAAGTTTCTATTCATTGCAAGCATTAAATGAGGAAAGGTGATTAGGTACATTTGATGAAAATTTGAATATCTCTTATATTTAAATTTTTCTTATGTCAAATGTTTGGTAGAGAATCCTAGAATTTTGAAAAGGCATATAGAGAACAGACAGATAATGTCTTTTCCATGGTGAAGATTTGGTCATCTTTTGAAACCACTTTAGTGGAAGACTTGATCCTAATTTAAGCTTTATAACCCACCTAAATTTAGTATACTTAAGTCTCATGAATATGAATGATTAAAATGACAATCTTTTGTAAGGTTAAACAAAAAGGGTATTTTTATTTTGTCATTCATTGGGTTATTATTCTTTCTTTAGTATTCCAAGTGGCTCTACAATTTGATGATATACCACTCTAACATATGGGGTTTTTCTTATAGGTTGGTGTTGGAAGTTGAGCATCTAAATTGAACAAAGGAAAGTGGAGTGGAATTGAAAACTAAACATTGGAATGAAGACTTCAAAAAATAATTTTTTAATGCTTTTCATCATAATCTAGGGCTTCCATTTTCTACTCTTGTTTTTTGTTTTAAACCAACTTACTTTTCAATTTGGGTTTAATATCAATCACCGATTTGATATTTTCAAAGTTACATTAAATCTAAACATTAGAAACCTACTAAATTGCAATTTGGGTTCTAAAAATTGAAGAAGCCAACTTTCATATCTCATTTTGGTGTTTTAAAATGAATCAAATCATTTCTTTGTGGACTTAAAATGAACAAGTGTCTATCATGCTTTGCAATCTTTTTCACAACTTAATATCATTTAAAAGGTGTATGAGCTTCTCTCACGCTTCACGGAGATCTTGAGAATCAAAATTATTTTGGTGATATTAGATTTTTTAAAAGATTGCCTTCACACTTTGATTTGGGATCTAAAATTGAACAAAACATCTTGCGAGTGTGAGAAAAATTATTGTGTGTGTTCTCCCTTTATTTCAAAATGAAGGTTGATCAAACTATAAATATGTTTGCTCGCTTTTGTTTATCTTAGAGGGCATAACTTGTGGGAAAAATTACTCACCGAAGGGAATGACCCAACCAGTAATAGACTAAGGACAAGTGTATTTTCAGTCAGGATATAAAAGTGGGTACTAGAACAAAATCCAATATTACGCAGTTGGCTCCGACGAGAAGGGTAGCAATGGTCTCTTGCCACATGGGTCAATCTCCATGAATGGAAAGTCTGAATTAAAACCCCTTGTTTAGCAAAGGCCAAAATCCTATTTATTTGTTGGTGCAAAAGGTCATGTCCTTTGAAGCCGCCCCACATATACATGCGATTTTGTTGTAGAGATGAAAAGTATGCCATGGGAGATTCATGGGTACTGATGATTGGATG